>CAKNYM010049130.1:87795-110289 GCA_932195095.1 Andricus curvator
TAAGATTGAAATGTAAGTTCACTATAATGTCTAGTTTATGATAAAAACAAAAATAACATAAAATAAGCCATATTAATATAACAAAAAACACATTTTATTACATACGTACCTCTGTTCCATAAATAGGACAAGCACTGAAAACGTGTCCGTCGATATGCAACACCTATGTTTCTCTGTTTCATAAATACGGACCGTGTTAGAAAATGTGTACGTGTTATGAAACAACTAATTAACAACAAAAGTTGTATTCAAATACAGAAAAAGGGCGGTGATCTCAAATCTAGGTCTCTTAAGCTGTCATTTAATCTATTACACATGTGAAACAATCGAATTTTATGAATACACGAGATAAAACAAATTATAGGTTTCAAGCCTTCTGACTAGAAAAAATGGCAGTCAATTTTCCCGAGTTTGGAGGTTTGATAATTAAACATTATTTTTTTAATGTTTAACACTTTAGCACGATATTTTTTTGTATTTAGAAGAAAAGTCTAATTTTCAAACTTATTAATATAATATTATGTACACCAAAATATACTTTTAAATTATTTATAATTCGGATTATTTGTCAAACTGTTTCATAATTGGGACATGTTTCATGATAGGTACCTTGACCTTAATCATTGCAAATCACAAAAAATGGCTTTTGTTCATTAATTTGTTCAAAACATTATAAACAATTTTTTTCTTACTCTAACCTACTGAAAGTTATTGCTAGATAGTAATTACACAGACTCAAGCTCTTCTTTAGTCAATTCGCAGATCTTACAAAAAAAGGTACATCTAAAAAGTTAGGATACAAATTTTGTTTATTTTGTTGTTAAATAAAAAATTTTGGTTTAGCCAAATCAAAATTCCCGCACCGACTTCATATACCCAAAAGCTTCACAACCATTAAAAAAAAACGTCAAAATCCATTGAAAATTGGGTTGTAGACAGACTTTTGTCCACAAAAAGTGCTTTTGGCTACACTGTGCGTCGTTGTGATTTTGTCGTGCCCCGTGACCACCCATCCAACGTGCGTGAGACGTGGTTATAGGTGTGACTTACCGCGAGTCTACTAAAGTTTCTACCAACTTCTAGAGCGAGAATGGAAAATTGGAAAGTAGCTAGTCGTATTGTCACGTATTCAAAAATTAGATGGGCAGATGAACAATTTAAACCATGTAAAGCTGCAGTAGATGATCAAATATTCCCTGCATTGATTCAAGAAGAATTTCAGTCCTTGGTGGGTCCATTGTGCAGCATCTTTTGGGCATGCTCAGCAATGGGATACACCCCGGTAGTATTGAGAAAGGTTAAGGCAACCTTCATTCCAAAGCTGGGCAAGGATACCTACTATCAGGCAAAATCCTTTAGATCGATCAGCTCGACATCGTTCATGCTGAAAACACTAGAAAAATTAGTGGACCTTTACTTGAAAGAGGAAATCCAGAGGAAAAACCTCTTTATATAAATGAATTTGCCTCCCAAAAAGGCAGATCTACCGTATATTCTATCTATACCTTTACCTCTCGCATTAATAATATAATGCGGAAAGGCGAAGTAGCAATTGCATCACTTGTAGGCAGAGAGGGGGCTTTTAGTAACACCCCAATTGAATCCATATACGGTTCTGCCGAAACACACAGAATTAGTGACATTGTAAACAGACTACATGGTAATGAAGTGATGGTTGAAGTTTCAAGGGTATGTCCACGGGGATTCGTGTTTTAAATGAATCAAGTTTCTACACTTAAGACTATGTAGATGACCTGGCGATCCTAGTAACAGGAAGCATGATGGCACCATAGTGAAACTCATGCAGTCAGTGCTCAACATAGTAGAGTAATAGTGCGGGGACAATTGCTTGTCCGTTAACCTGGACAAGACGGAACTTATGCATTAACCAGATGAAGAAAGCTTCCTGACCGTAGAGATCTTAATTTCTACTGTAGGGAAGTAGAATGTTCAAAATCAGCGAAATATTTACGAGAATATTTGACCATAAATTAACCTGGAAACTCCATGTTGCAATCGGGAAAACCTGGGGCTTAAAACCCAGGATTACCTACTGGATATATTGAATGATAATCAGACACATAATAGCATATACATGAACGATCTGGTTGCCAAGGACTGAACTCATAAGAACTATTAAACAACTGGAAAGCCCTTGAAGGGTTTTATGCTTGGCGATCATTGGTGCTATGAAAACAACACCGAGAGCAGCTCTTGAGGTCATTCTGGACATCCCGCCGTTGTACCTTTTGGTAAGGAAGATTGCAGCGGCGGAAGTCTACAGACACCTAGTAGGGGCAACCTTAGTGATGTTGAGGTGAAAGATCTACATGAGGTCAGTAAGCGCATGCTATGCGTCGATAATATTTTTGCTATGCAAACTGATGTTATATAGTGGAAATTACCCTTCATGAAACCCTTTAAGGTCGGCTTGAGGACTCCTTGGGTGCAGGGGCTGGAATCTATGGGGAAAAGCCCATGGCTGAGATAACAAGAGCAGTGGGCAGATTCCCTACAGTTTTCCAGACTGAAATAATAGCTATTACAGCTTGCCTGGAGGAACCGTGTGAGCGGCTTATAAGGGCCAGCACATTTACATTTGTTCAGTCTGACTAGTCTGACTACACTGAAAAAAATTTGGGCAAGCAGCTGTCTTCTTAGTGAGAACGCATCGCCACCACGGCGGTCGGTGCAGCGGCCACACCACATTTGAGTGGGCATTAGTGCCAAACGTGCGAGCAGATCCTTTCCCGCGTGTTGGGAACGCTGCAGTCCCACAAAAGAGAAAGCAATTGCCCCACGAGTCCAGAAATAGATTTTCGCGCACAAATTAAGCAGCAGGTCGCAGTTGAATTTTGTGATCGTGTAAACAATTAAGTACATCAGAAATCAATAATAGTCAATGCCTAGATACAAATATAATAGGAATAAATTGTTTAAAAGACATTTTATTGCTATAAAAAAATGTTATAAACTAATAGACATCTATCGAATTTTTACGAGAAAATATTTTGACGGCATGAAAAATAATTTTAAAATACTTGACAATGTTATTTAAAGTGAAAAAATAATTGAACATAAAAATTCATGATTTTTATTAACAAGTTATACAAATAATTGTTCTGTAGTCGTACCTTTTTAGGGACGGAAACAATTTTTCTATACAAAGTTGCTGGGAATGACTTTATGATATTTTTAGCCCGAAAGTTGTATTATAAGACAAAAATTTAATTTTTTATAACAAATTGTATAAACAATTGTATTATATTCGTCTATTGTTACAGGGAAAAATTTATTTTGGTTTTTAAAAATATTCTGCGTATGACTTTATGATGTTACTTGCCGATTCTATTAAATAGTTTCAGTCTAATTCAACAATATCAATTTTTATTAACAAGTTTTATAAACAATTGCGTGATAGTCGTGTATAAAATATGTTGTTTTTTTTATAAAACTTGCTGCGACTGATTTTGTGCTAGAAATTATGTCAATAATTCTAATTGTTATCATTAAATGAAACACATAGACAGTTGTTAATATAATATGTTGAGAACAATTGAAACTATTATCTTAGAATAAACCTTTTCGGTTCACCGAAATTCGATAAGCATTTAAGAAATATTTTGGGTGTGCCCAGGAGAAACTAGAAAGGACGCCTAATAGGTTCACCGAAATACGGTGAGCGATACACCAAATATTTTGGTGTGCCTAGACACTTCGTTAATAATAATCATGTGTGTTTATGTTTAACAACAGTCACTCACAGTACTTATTATGTCTTTTTTATGAATGAAGGATAAAGAATTTTCAACATCAGGTATAAAATAAACTTTTATTTATGAATTGATGATACGTAATACAATGTCTCGAAAACCTTAAAAGTATATATTTCAGTATTCAAATGTAGATATAATGAAAAGATTCCTGAAACTTGTTCCAAAATCCGAAAAAAATAAGAGACATTTTTTTGTGGTTGATTCTCAACCAATCTATTCAGATTATTACATTTTCGAAATAGCAAAAGATATAATCCAAGCAACCATACATTTCTAAATTAGCTAACATTTAAAAACATTTTTGGTACAGTATTTAAATGAAAATAGTTGTTTTTTTTGACAATTTAAGGTAAAAAGTTGTCTCTATTTAAAAATTAATTTAAGATTGAAATGAAATCTGCTTTCTTATGAACAACTTTATGTAACAAAATCAGAGCTTGAAAAAAATCACGAATCAAAATTAGATTTTTAAACAACCTCCTTTTCGGCTCATTAGAGACAAATACATACCAACAGAAAAAAGAAGGAGAAAAGGAAAGAGTCAACCAAAATTTAAAAAAAAGCTAATTTCCAACCAAATACTTAAATTTTCAACCAAAGACATGAGTTTTTAACTATAATGATGAACCATCAACCAAAAAGTTAATTTTCAACAAAACAGTTTGACGTTCAACTAAGTAGTATAATTTTCAACCAAAAAAGATAAATACTGAACAAAAAATGTGACAGTTCATACTTCGAGCAAACAATATTTTGATTTTAAATCAAATCCCAAAAAAGATTAACGTTTTTTACCAAAAAAAATACGAAATTTCTACCTTATAGGTTATAGCTTATAGGTTATGTACACGCGCCTGTTCACGACGGCAGGCTTATGTATTGATAAATTATTTACATTTGAGGTCATTGCGTAAATGCGAGAAGTTATTCTTCTCTAAGAAATCATCCAAGATCAAAAGTTCACTTGTAAAAATAAAATAAGCACGAATATATACGACAAACCGTTTATCGGATGAAACAAACTCCGCGCGAAACTCGGGTTGGGGATGCCGTTCTCCCGCCTAAACGGAGCGTTACTGTACCAACACTGTTGGGGCTACAGCTGTTCCAATGTGGGCACACAGCGTGCCCAACAAGAGAGAGAATCCGCACCAAGCCGCGGGCGAGCAGCACGCGACGCATTTGGTGTTGCAGCTCTATCATGTGGGCGAGCAGCTCGCCCAAAATTTTTTCAGTGTAGTCAGGAGTTGCCTTCAAGATCTTCTTAAGGTTACCGGTAAAAACTGCGTCAGTCTGATCAGGGTTCCCAGCCATGAAGATATTGAAGGTAATGAGAAAGCAGATGCACTGCCTAAGATGGGGGCTTTACAGCCCCTGATTGACCCGGAACCCTACTGCAGTTAATGGCTTTTGGAGAAGCATGCGAGGTATTGGAAAGGAACCAAAACAGTGATGCTTTCAAAGAATTTCATATCTGGTACAATGACTAAGATGACTAATGAACTCCTAAACATGGAGAGAAGGCTGATTAATTTCGTAGTAGGGATGCTTACTGGAAACTGCCGAAAGAGAAAAGACTTGACCAACATGAGGATTGGAGACAACCCTCGTTCTAGAAAGTTTGATTTTCCTGATATAATTTGTGAATGTGGTGCAATGGCGTGCCTCAGAAACGAGTACCTGGGGGATTATTTTCTCGACCCAGAAGATTTTCATGACATCTCCGGAAAATCAGTGTTTGCCTTTATGATAAAGACTGACCTCACGGGAGATGGCTAAATTCTAGGGTATAGTACAATAGGTTTTGCTGCAGTGCTATGAGCACTTATTGCCCTGCCCTACTGTATAATGTATAATAATGAATGATAATCATTTCTAGAGTCGTGTTTTTGTGCTGAATGCAAATCTGTCTTCTGCTTTTCCCAGCACATCAGATTTTGGAGATTTCTTGAGTCAACATTTTTTTTGATTAACCCAACAATGGTTTTTTTTCGACATCTTGTACGGTTTCTGAGTTGATAAAAAAAAATTGAAAAAACATACAAAAAATGGTTTTACAAAAAACGTTATATTTATCTGAATATCATTAATTTTTTAGTCAACTGGATGTTATTCTTTTCGTTTTTTCCATGCAAAACAAATATAGAAATGTTTATAGTTCCAGCTATAACCGTTCTGAAGATACTTGGTAGAGAAATTGTCTCTTTGGGAGGAGTACGTCTGTGCACGGAGCAACTGTGCACGGAGCAACTATGCATTAGCCCAAGTTTACACGTCAAGGGTGGGTGGTATAACTTTGCACGTTGTGAGCCGCTGGTACAACTGTGCATGCTTGAATTTTGACGTGCATAGTTGGAAGTATCCCATCTGTGCACCTGCACAGTTACGAGACACCCACCTGTGCAAGTCGAAATTTAGACATGCAAAGTTGTACCAACGGGTCAAGTGCACAGATGGGACACTCCTAACTGTGCGCTTGCACAGATGGTACCCCCATACCCCCACAAGTGTGCAATTATCAATTAATACGAACAGATTTTCAACCTAAAAGCTCACGTGCATATATGAGATACTCTCAACTATTTACGTGGCCTTTTGAGTTGAAAATCTGCTCGTATTAAATGAGACATACACAGTTGGGATTCTCCCATCTTTGCGCGTGAATAGTTGGAAGTATCACATCTTTGTACCTGTCCAATTGGGACTGTACCATCTGTGCACGTTGACTTGCAAATGAAAAATTTAATCGTAATAATTAAAACGTGCACAATTTGGAGTCCCTCATCTGTGCGCCTGGGTATGTCACCAATAGCGTGCCTTCCCTTACATCCTTCATTCCTCTTACTCCTTTTGCCCCTTTTACCCTCACTTTTTCTCCAGTATCTCTAATCAGATTCTTAACATCTTCCTCTCCCGTTTCACTGTTCACTCTCAGGCCCTTGATCATTGCATTCTTTTTCCTCCTTGATGTTTGCTCCTCTTTTATTATTAGTCTTTCAATCTGTGTTAATCTCCTACGTAGCCTTTTATTCTCCACATGCAAGCTCACCCCACCTTCTGTTGCTTTCTGGTCAACTATTGCCATAATCCTTCTTTGCTTAGCCCTTGCTTCTAATTTACTTACTTTCTCTTCTATTACTTTCCTCTCCCTGTTTCTATTTTCATCATTTTCCCTCAGTTGATTTTCTATGTTTTCCAGCTTTTCACAAACTTTCTCTTTTTCGCCTTTTCATAACTCGTTCTACTCTTCCCATTTTTGTCGCATTTTTTGTACCTCCTCCTTGAGATCTTCCTGCCTTTTCACGTCCTCCAGTATCCCACATGTCTCTTCTCAAAATCCTTCAATCATTGCTTCAATGTTCACGAGCCCCCCCTCTTCCCTATTCCTTCTTTTTTCTACTGATTTTTCTCATCCAATAACCATTCCGTCGATGCTGGTCACGGTAAGTGAGCGCGGTGCAACTCTATTGAATGTATGTAGGTTCATGGGTCTACCTCACCTATTGCCTGATCTTCGACCTGCTATGGCTGCCGCGGATCCCCCACTCCTAAGCGACGTCTCGTATCGCTCGTCACCACTACTTTTACAACTTGCACAGATACCCGCCTTATCGCCACTCACTTTGACTTCCCACACGTCCTGTGTCGCCGCATTAGCCCAATTTCACTCAGGCTCTTACACCTACCTTTTTTACTTACCACACTTTCACAGCGCTCACTTCTCTTTTTCCTCCCTAATAGCCGAAAAATTACAACACCAAAAAAAAAAAAAAACACGACCGTACTGTCGGTACCGGAAACAGAAGTTAATGTTTAAAAAACATTAAATGAAAACTAAATCAGTTTATTTAAGGATTCTATTTATAATAATTTCGAATACGAAATTCATATTAACTTTATTTACGATTGGGACATAAATTTCGAGAGAAATGTTAGAAATACGCTGGAATCAATTAACCGAGGCAACACGCCCACCATTTAATGAGTAATTTATGGACTACCTGATTCACTTACGGACGAATCATTGCTGGTTTTTGGTAATAATCTTATTGATATTAATGTTTAAATTATAGGATTTTCAAGAGGTCGCCTCCTGAATCTATGAGAAAAAACTGTTTTAATTTTCAGTGATAACAAACAATATTTGCAGACTATAAATGACTTATGGGAATAAAATTCAAAAAATAATTTTTTATTTTTATGTCTCAAAATTTTAAAAAGCGTATTTTTTCTTACGGGAAATACGTGTTTAAACATCACTTTAAAAAAATATAATACTTATCGATGACGTCCGCTGAAGGTGACTTCAAACGCATCGTCGTTCAGTAGCAGTTAATAGGCGTTATCCGTCCACGATACGTTTGAAGTCGCCTTCAGCCCACGTTACCGATAAGTATTATATTTTTTTAAAGTTTTTAATGTTGCAAGAAAAACTATTGCGATTACTATGTGACCTTTTAACTCAAAATTTCACGTAGAATCCGAGTTTCAACAAGTGAAATGTTAATCTTTCTTTTTTAATGAGTTTTTCTTGCATGATACGGAGAGGATACTATGTGGATACTATAAGGATACGCTGTAGCGTATCCGCTCCGTTCGTTCGGTCCGCCAGGGATGGAGTTTTCCATTTTTTGAAGATTTTGATTATAACGTGGAAATCTATTAAAACGTGGATTTTTACTACTCTTGTCATCTGAATTTTAGTACTTTATTTTTGCAGCTTGCAAATTTGCATTACCACTTTACTTTTGTTTTCGAAAGAGACATTAGAAACTAACGCATAGTGGGCGGGCTAAAATAATGCACTTAGAATACTTTATACTTGAGATAGTATCACAGCATTAGTAACGATTTGCAGGTACTTCTGTTTTAATTATATTTTGGATTAGCTATAATAGCTTCGTTTAGACCAGTTAACGATGTACAACGACAGTGATTGCATGGCAGATCAGATCAAGGAATTGGTATTTCAAATATCGAGCTAGCCCGCACTTCACGTCCATACGTCCATGTTCGAGAAAAAGTTAAATGCTTAATTTCAAAGATTCACAAATATTTCAAGGTTATATCTAAAATGTTAAAAAAACTCCCTGCGAAATACATTCTTATAAAGATTTAGTGATAATTTAACAAATATTTTTTAAAGTAAAAAAATGGAAATTATAATTGAGTTTATTTAAGGATGCTTCAATAAACTATGAAATTAATACAAAAGATGCTTTATAAAATTGTTTAAAATAGCCACATTGTATTGTTCAATATAAGAAAATTTTAAAGAGACTCTATAAGTTGCTTGAAAACATAGTTGAACATGTAATTGCTTCTTCAAAATGAGTTATTTGGCATTTTCTGTATTTTTTTTGCTTTAAATAACAATTATAACTTAGATTCAACTTCTATCAGTTTAATTCCTATAAAGATTTTTTACAATATTCTACAACTAGGAGTTTTATAAAAATAAATGAGTTTCACATAAGTTACAATTTTACAAAACAAATGGTTGATAAACTTTACGTATAATAATTTTCTAGCATATTTTTAATAAAACTCCCATAAATAGAATTGTAAAAAATCTTTTAAAGGTCAAAATAAGCCGTGAATGTTACAAATTGAATCAAAATTATAACTGCTATCTGAAGCGAAAGAAAAAAGACGAAGCTCCAAATACTCTATTTTAAATAAACAATTATAAATTCAACTATTTAAAAAAAATTAGACTCTTTCAAATTTTCTTATTTTCAACCATGTGGATATTTCCCTCAATTTTATCAATAATTTAAAAATCTTTAAAACACACAAGCATTGCAGGCATTGAGTTTTCCAAGAGCCTGCATATGTACAAAATCCTAGAACACTTTTAAATTAGCTAACATTGCTCTGGAAAACCCACTAAATTTCTAATTCTCCTGATTTCAAGACCCAGGAAAATTTTAAAATGGTTTAAAATATAATATAATTTCTAGCAATGGAAATAAATATATTTTTTGCATATTCGATCCATAAAAGATATTTTTCTTGATTAAAAAAATGTGCCTCATAGCTTTAGTTATCTCAAGATTAAAAATGAACATTGTTAAAAATGATTAATGAAATTTAGTAAAATATTCTCATACTTAATCGTAACTTATTTTGAAAGAAAACTGCAGTTGAACTGTAGAAAAAATATTTCAAGTTATTTTTTTTTATTTAGCAATAATTATTTAGAGTTGTATGTTTTTTCTTTCTCTTTAGGTGAAAAAGTTGCAAAGTTTTTTTTTTAATTATTTAGAAATTACCATTGTTATTTTCATAAACAATATTTTACTTAAATACAATTTGTTTTTAATAAAAACATACCAAAGAGACTTTTAGAGAATATTTAATGGAATAAAAGAAGTCCTACAACATTAGAATTAAATCAGAAATGCAACTTTTACTTGGAGAGAGAGCAGAAACATAAAAGTATAAATAACTATTGTTAAGTAAACAATTTGAATCTGAAATATTTTGTTTCAAAAGTTCACCTTTAGTTCTCTCCCAAAATTAGATACCATTAGTAATGGGAATATTTTCTCCGATTTCATTAATCATTTTTAACAATGCTCGTTTTTTAACTGAAGCAAATGTGTAGTTTGTTGATAATGATACTCTGGAATCAAAGAAGCGATTAATTTAGAATGATAGTAGTCAACAATGTATTATCAATTATGTTTAAATAGCGAATTTAAATTATTGAGACTTTAAACAATTCACCGAATTACTACTATGGAACCAGGTGGAAATTACTGAAGTTGAATTCCGTATTTTGGGATCGCCGGAGACGTGTATCTAAAAATGTGAAACATTACAAAATGTTTCAAATTACATTAAATGTAATTAATATATAACAAAAATATATATGTACATTATTTATATTTATATAAATATGTTAAATAATTATAAACTAGAAATGATTCAAGAAATATAATCGAACGATACGTACTTATGATGCATTCAAAATAGGCCAGAAATTTAAAACGTAAAAAGCAGCATCATCACCAGCGCCAAAAATATTTAGCTTTACCAACAAAATTTTGTTGGATAACCCAAATATATATTTTTTCGAAGAGACGTTGTTTTCAAAATACTTTTAAAAACGTTTGCCAGATAAATTAAGAACAACATCGTCGGTATGGAAAACTAATTCAAATAGACGGAAAAAACTACGCTGATCGTTGAGCAACTATATGAAAATTTAAAATAGTTCCTCAATTTATTACGGCAGTTTTGCATGCTCATGATTCTCACCTTTCCATTGGGCGCTTCACCTCCGTGCCCCTGATACTGAAGTCAAGGCCAAGGGTTTTCGCTGCTTTGTACAGAAACACTCTTTTGCACACTTTTTCGTGTGTCCGGTCGTCAGTGCAGGGGTATGATTCCGATGCCCTCTAATCTAGTTACTCGAATCTCTCTTTTTATCGTATGAAATTAGATGGAAATGTCCGATAGTTTTAAAACGATCGAATGCAACTATCCATTACTATCTTATGTGACAGAAAGAGAGAGGTGACTGTTGGTAATCGAGAATTCAAGAGTTCTTGATTACCGAATATTGTCCCGCTTGTTCTGACACATTACATAGAAAGAGACAGTTGCAGTCGATCGTTTCAAAACAATCGAACATCTCTGTCTAATTTAATACGATAGAAAGACAGATTCGATCAACTAAAATAGAGGGAATTGGAATCCCACCCCAGGCCATCGATCTAACAAATGACCGGCTCCAAGTAGAACCGCAGTAAATCACACATATGGCCACGTCTCACAACCGTGAGATGGGTGGTCACAGGGCACGATGAAATCGACAGGCCGGCGAAACCCTCGTGTGTCTTGAGGACACGAAGCGACCGAAGGATGACAGCTTTCTGCATCCATTTCGCAAGTGCTTTGGCATATTTTTGGCACGCGGGTATGGCTTTAAGGTTACGAACCAGTGATAGTTTCGCACCTCCGAAAGCACCTATGACAAGAACAATTACTTGTACCAAATATTTTGGGTACAGTCGTTGCAGCTCTCTTTTAAGGTCTTGATACCTCTCCTCCTTTTCTTTCTCCTTGGCTGTCATATTGTATTCGGACGGAGCCGAGAATTCGATCACGAATATAGTTCGTTTCTTGAAGTCTGGGAGAACGATGTCAAGCTTCGAGTGTGCAACGGAAACTGCTGTCCGAAAATCGTAGTTCCAGAAAATTTGGCACTTCTCATTTTGGACAATTGACTCTATCTCCATTGGAGCGTTCGGCAGGGCAGGGTCGCGACCTACACCGTAAGAGCGACAAAGATGGTAATAAAGTACTCTTAGGGCCGCATTATGTCTATAGATATATGTGGTTCCTGCGTGGGTCGGACACCCCGATAGTATGTGTTCTAGGTACTCGGCGTGTGCCTGACACGCTCTGCACCTATCACTGGGAACTTCTTGACATAAAATGCGGTCTCGCTATGCTTAGGTGGAAATGACACCGTCCTGGCATACGAAAATAAAACCCTCTATACCTGGATTAAGCCCTGGTGATTTGAGGAAAGCAAAAGTTTGCTCCTTCGACAAGGACTGTTTTTCTACATTTCTGTGAAAGTTTTCGTGCATTTTCTTGTCGAGTAGCTCTTGGTGAAATTTTGCAACCTCTGCTTTCTTTACTTCGGCTTTTAGAAGTGAAGCATCTAGATGGAGTAATGCACTTTCCTCACTTCTGATGTTAAAATTCAGGCCAAGGGTCTCGGCCGCTTGCTCCGCGGCTTTGTAAAGGAACGCTCCTTCGCCAATCATCTCGTGGTTCCTGACCATCTTTAGGAGAGGATCTCTGCCATTCGCAACGATGTAAGCTATACTTAGAACAATTCGGTTATGAAGACACTGGAGATTCAGAAGCCCGCGTCTGCCTTGACGGCGTGAAATGTATAATCGCGGAACTGACGAACTGATATGCAAGCTTTTATGCATATGCATGATCTTACGTGTGGTGACACCAAGGGCCTTAAGCTCTTTCTTCGTCCATTGAACCACCCCAAACGAGTAGAGGAGAACCGGGACGGCAAGCATGTTAGTCGAAGATACCTTGTTCAACGCCGACAGATTGAAAGACCAAATCTGTCGAAGAAGATGCTTGTATCTGCTTCGGAGAGACTCCTTCACTGATGTTACGTCCTCAATGCGGCTTTGATGCTTTATATCCACAAGCTCAAGGTTCTTGGGAGCGCCAGTAATCTTTCCTTTCTTCAGATTAATTTTGGCACATTTGTCTAAACCAAAGTCCATCCCAATCTCTCCTGTATAGTTCTTGACGCTTTTTATAGTAGTTTGAAGTTTGCTTTTACCAGAGGCATAGATCTTCAGGTCATCCATATAAAATGCATGAGTGACCTTACGTTCGCGCTGATTAGTGTCGCCACAGAGGTATCCAGGAGGATTTCGTAGTGCGAGAGATAGAGGCAGAAGTGTGATGCAAGAAAGCAAAGGGCTAATGGCACCTTGAAAGACGCCCCTCTGGATGGTGACGTTGTTTGTTGTCACACGATGTGTTCCAGATGAGATAGTAAATCTTGTTTTCCAACGAGGCATCAATCTCTCTATGCATCTCACTATGTGTGGATGTACTTTCAAGCTTTCCAGCAGACAGATGATAAGTATATGAGAGGTTGAATCGAAAGCTTTCCGGTAGTCAATCCAGGCCATTGATAGGACGCGCGGATGGGCTGCAGCATCTTTACAGACACACCTGTCAATTAGCAGGTTCTCTCGACAGCCTGCTACACCTTTTTTCGAGCCACGTTGTTCGTAAATCTCTCGCCATACAGGCTGAATTCGTCGAACAATCCTGTTGTTTAGGACAGCTGTAAAGATCTTATACAGTGTGTTCAAACAAGTTATCGGCCTGTAATTCTCTGGGTTGGACAAGTTGCCTTTTTTCGGCAAGAGTATAGTCCCAGTGGGCACAAAATCATGAACATCCCAATAACGTCCTAGGGACGTTCCTAGAACGTCCAATGTTAGTCCAATCAACGTCTCTAAGACGTCCAATGTCCTAAAGATATCCTGAACACGTCTCAAGGACATAGGACGTCCTCAGGACATCTTTCGTACTGACATTAGACGTCTTAAGCGCATCCCTAGGATGTCCAAAAGACATGTTCCCATAGACGTCTTAAGGATGTCCCAAAGAAGTCTCTAGGACATCTTTAATTTTTTTGCCCACTGGGGTGCGTCCTAATACCAGCCACTGCGGAATGGAATATATGTGAACATATGAATATATGGAATATATAATATATACTGCGGAATATATATATATATATATATATATATATATATATATATATATATATACTACACTATAGATAACCAGTGCTTAAAATGGCAGCATCCGGCCTTAAAATTGCGGCATCCGGCTAGGTTGCCAAACTGTTTCTGGACCTTCTGCAGCTGCGTAGGGTGGTCCAAAAAAAGACATTACTTTTTTCATCTGAAATTCTGCAATAGAAGTAATGATTAAATTTCTTTGAAACTTTGGGCATTTATTTGCATAAGAATCATAATTTATTTTATCATACTTTCATGTTTTGAAAATGTTCTGTAAGAATTTAACATCACTGTCAATTTCCGTGAAACCACAATATTCAAAACAATATAACGGGCTTTCTATATATGTTTATCAACTGGAATTTTTACAAACCATGAGTGGCTTTGGAATGGTATGAATACAATAGAGCAATATACACAAGTCTACCCGAAGGCTTCTATTAGAAGACTTCTTCTAATTTGCTCCTCGGTTGGTTCAAAATAATCGAACCCGCAGAGCACCCGAGAATGGGTCAACAAACAGTGCCGATCACCCTAGAGTTCGGGATGCTGAAAATAATTTAGATGGAAACACGACTACGAACCGGAGAAACGCTCACAGTAAATGCACGTATCAGTATTTATGAAATCAAGCGTCCTACTGTATGCACAAGCGGCAGACTAAGAGGAGGAAGCGACATCAAGACCAACCGCGGAAAGCAGGCACCTCGTGAGAGACGATCGCAATTTCAGGACAAGGATTAACATTAACATTATGGTTCCTCCTAAGCCTCAAGATCTGACTGAAATGGATGCCTCCCTTCGTGAGGATATTTCCCAGGATTTCGACCTCTAGAACATCAATTGTTTGGTTTATGATGCGGCGAGAGCTTTAACTGATTCAAATCAAAAGCTAAAACCGACGATGGATCAAAATACTAATAGACGCTTGCATCAACTGAACAAAAAGATTGGATAGGCAAGATGAAATGCGTCCCGTATTCAGTGCGTGATTTCCAATATAACATCTGGTAAGCCATTCACGGAAAGGGGTCAGGAGTGGAATGTAAAGAAAATACTAATAACATCATTCGCTTCAAGATGTTTTGCGACAACCTCATAACATCAACGGAGGAATGTCCATCAATCACTGCCGAAGAGGTGAAAAAAGTTCTTAGGGGCACGAAAACTTTTCGGCTGCAGAACCGGATGGTATCAAGAAATTCTGGTGTGTAGAAGTTTACTTCTACACACCAATATCTGGCACGCATATTCACCTCATATTTCAAGGCGGAGACGCTCATTCCGTAGTGTCTGGTGTCAGGACGCACTATACTCCTACAGGAGAAAGACGACTTGTCTACCCCAAATAATTATAGGCCAATAACTTGTTTAAACACGCTGTATAAGATCTTTACAGCTATCTTAAACGAAAGGGTTGTTCGAAGAAGTGAGCCTGTGTGAAGAACAGCTGCCGGGAGAACCTTCTAATTGACAGGTGTGTCTGCAAAGACGCAGCAGCCCATCGGCGCGCCCTGCCGATGGCCTGAATTGGCTACTGGAAAGCTTTTGATTCATCCTCTCAAAAACTTATCATCTGTCTGTTGGAAAGCTTAAAGGTTCATCCGCACATAGTGAGATGCATAGAGAGATAGATGCCCCTTCGAAAAACTAGATTTACTATCTCTTCTGAAAATTATCGGGTGGGAACGAATCTTTCAGGGCGACACCATGAGCCCTCTGCTCTTTTGCATCACACTTCTGCCTCAATCTCTTGCACTACGCAATTCTCCCAGATGCCTTTGCGGAGACACTATTCATCGCGAGCATAAGGTCACTTATGTATTTTATACGGATCACCTGAAGTTCTTGCTTTCCTAGATGACACCCAAGTACTCTTTGTTCTACATGTGGCCCGGGCCTGGCGTGAACATAGGGTTTTGAAAATCAACATTGTGCTTAATGCACATTATCTCAAAATTGGTAAGCAGGAGCCTGATGTAAAAAACCTCAAATCAAAGAATAAACAAATATACGTCAACACAAATTTAAAGTTATTGTTTGCCAACAACGTCAGATACCCTATCTTGACTGAAATGGAGGAGTTTCAAGAAAAAGACTCTGGATGGACCCTACACTCTATTGTGAAATTGAAAGTGAACATCAATAACCTAAACCCCATGAATGGTAGCTTATACATCAAACTTCCTGGTTGGATGAAGAACAAAAAAGCATGCGTCAACGTCAAAAACAAAGATGACGAGTGCTTCAAATGGGGTATACTATCAGCCATACACCCAGTGAATACAAATCAGTATAGATCTAACTGTGTTTGACCTAAACTAGCAGTACAAGGACGAATTAAATTTTTCTGGAATAAAATTCCCAGTTGGATTTAAGGATGTTGCAAATTTTGAAATAGAAGAACAATATCACGGTTAATGTCTATGGTTTATTGAAGAAGAAGCAGATATATTCAGTAGTTTCTCTTCATCTTACTTCAGACGTGAAGGATACTCATTTGCACTTCCTGCGAGTTGAGACGGAATACGTGAACGAAGACAGTAACGACGAAGAAGACAGCAATGGACAGAAAAGCAGACCCAAGTCTTTCAACTTCGACTATGTGTAGGTAAAATATCTTTTGCGAATAGTTAGACGCCAACTATCGAAACACGATCGAAAAAAATGTATATATGAACGATGTTTGCACTATTTTTCAACAATAGAGAACCAAGCTGCCCATAGTCCCTATTAATACCAACTGCAAATGCACAAAAACAGAGAACGAACACTAGAGTTTCCCAAAAACATGAAGTTTTTGACATCGGGTATTTGTTCAAGTGCAGCTACAGTGATTCACTATTATTCTACAACTCCTGTCCTGAAGGTGCGGAACCAGGAAAGTGAATTTCTCTAGAGTTGCTGCTAATTGAAAATAGCTGTGAGAAAATACTGGCTTCTCCAGTTCCGATACAGAAACTAACACCGAACCAACATGAAGCTTTCGCCAAAGCCACTACTTGCCACATCTGTCAGAATGCCGTTCATCCACCGATGAAGAAGGTCCGTGATCACTGTCATCTCACTGGAAAATATCGTGGTCCTGCTAATGAACACTGTAATCTAGATTATCAAGACTCCAACATCATACCTGTTGTTGAGTGGGTATGATGCTTACGTCATCATCCGTGATGATATCTCACTGAATATAAAATTGTGAGAGCAAGGATTTCTGGAATTGACAGTGAGAAAGTTGAACATCTAACTTGGTACAGAAGCGCTCCTTTGCCCATGTCACCGTGTCTCCTAACCATTTTAAGATGAGTGTCTCGTCCATTCACGACTGTATGTGCTGTACCCAGAATGATTTTGTTGTTAAGACATTCGAGATTCAATATTCCGAGACCACCTTGACAGCCTTCGTTCATGGAACCACTTTAAATGAGTAGAGTACTACCGGGACGGTAAGCATGCTTGTTGCAGATACTCTGTTCCTCGCTTCTGTCGACGAGCTCATGGTCGCCGGAGATGTCAGTAAGTTGTCCTTGCTTCAAATGAACCTTGGCGCATTTTCCTAAATCAAACTCCATTCCAATCTCCAGAGTGTACTCCTCGACAATCCTTAGAGCGAGATTTGGTTGCTCCGCATTTCTGGCACAGATCTTGAGATCTGTGAGTGACCTTATGCTTTTCATATACACGTTTGCCGCAGAAGTACCCTTGAATTGCAAAGTGCGATAAATTTTAGCAATAGTGTGAGGCAAAAGAAGAGAGGGCTCTTTATACTTTTTTCACTTCTTCGATATTGATAGGTGGGCATTCCCCGTAAGGTGTTACGAGGGAACTGCATAGCTCCTTGAAGCTATTTATGTTCGCTGTGTCTTTATTCGGTGGATGCTGGACTTCGTAGACTTCTCTTCAAAATGCCTCGACTGCCTCTGGTTAGGCGGGCGGTCGACAGTAACAAGAGGGTTTTGAGAAAGTCGAGATGGTTCAGAAAACCACTGTCCAGAAAATCTTGAAAGAGCACAATATCATTCAATTGAAGAGATTATTAAAGTACTGGAAGCATTTAACAAAAATATAAAAGACTGAAACTAATTAAAAGGAAACTTTTTACCATTATACAATTTGTATTGCTTTTTTAATTCTTATTAAATATAGAGTGCATATATTTTCTTATAAAAATGAATATGTTTAAAATGTTCAAATGGTTTTAAATTCAATCTTATGGCTCGGGTAAAAAAGTTGTACTTAGTCTCAAAAAGGTTATAGCTGCATGAATGTTTTTATGTAAGCAAAACTAAGCGAAACTCTGAATTTGTTTATGAAAATTCTTTGAATAGTTCATAATTATTATAAATTTGCAGACTATCGTTGGAAAGAGTTATTGGAAATACATTCTTTGTTGATTCCCTAAACAAATTGAGCCTATTCGTTAAAAAATGGCCAAGCTCTCAATTTTTTCTATGAAAATTGTTTAAATAATTATTAATTATTGAAAAATTGCAAAGCATCATAGAAAAAAGTCATCGGAAGGATATTCTTAGTTAACTCTTCAAACAAACAAAAATGAGCCCCGGACGAATTTAACTTTTTAAATTTGAAAGGAGTCATAGTCTTTGAAAATGTAACTGAAACAAGAATAAAATTAGTTCATAAATATTCATAATATTCCGTTATTTATTATTATATTAAAAAACAATTCATTTTTGAAATTGTAATTTCCTTTTAATTTGCTTGAAAGCTATCTAAATTCTTTTTTAAATTAAAAAAAAAGCACAGAATGAATTCATTAAAAATTTGCATTAATAAACAAATTTTTCAAAAGACAAAAACAAGCCTAAGACGAATTTAACTTTTTAAATTTGAAAGAAGTCATAGTCGTCGAAAATGTAACCGAAAGAAAAATAAAATTAATTTTTAAATATTCATAATTGTCCATCATTTATTATGTATTATAATAAGAAAACAACTTGTAGTTGAAATCGTAAACTTATTTCTAATTTGCTTAAAAGCTAATCTAATTTTTTTTTTTTTAATTTTAAAGAAGAGCACAGGGTGAATTCATTAACATTTTTTAAGATTAAACAGATCTATCCAAAAACAAAAATAAGACCGTGACGAATTCTGTACGATCGCAGTAACTTCTCAGTATAACTCTTCTCATCGATAATGTAAACAAATGCGATGATCGTCGCGACTCGAAAGCACTCGGATCTGCGAGTAAGACGTGCTCATGACACGACGCATACGCAGTAAAAATGAGTAACATCAAAGTCTACCAATCTACGTTTTAATGTAGGATAATTGAATTACGCAAAATAATAATAAATCAAATTTATAACTAACATTTTTATATACGCTATTTTAGAAGTTTATGAAAAAAGCAGTATTTCTGTTTTCGAATCTAATCTATTCGATATAAAGTAGCTAACTCATAGTTCCAGAGTGGTGTTCATTGAAATAGTTAAAAAAATAACTTAACAACTACTAATCATTTTTTTTTTCAAAAGATTGTATGATATATGCCATGGGTTTTCAATTTGACTTGTAAATTTTTAAAGTGTCAATTTCAAATTACCCTCGAAATTCCCGCAAAACTTTCAAAAATCGTTGTCGGCTAGGGTCAGATTTTCTTTACTTTTAATTTTTACAATAACTTGAACATTTGAAGTTAAAAAACTTTGTATATACTCTTAATATATATAATACAGTAGAATCTATCAATAAGGCCGCTACGAATAAGGCCGCTTCCCCTCATCCTTGCTCGAGCTCGCCGAGACGCTTCCCCCACTCTCACGCTGACTTCGAAATTCCAGTTAGCCGCTACGAATAGTGCCGCCGTAGAAATCGCAATTTTTATGGTTTTTAGGAGAGTACTTATCATATTATCCAAATATATCGAACATTAATTGTGATGTTTTTATATTTTATAATATTTTTCGATATTATAAAATTCATAATATAAAAAAAAACATGAAAATTGCGATTTCTACGGCGGCACTATTCGTAGCGGCTGACTCGAATTTCGAAGTCAGCGTGAGAGTGGGGAAAGCGTCTCGATGAGCTCGAGCAAGGATCAGGGGAAGCGGTCTTATTCGTAGCGGCCTTATTGATAGCTTCGACTGTATTAGGAGGCGAACTCAGTGAGATTTTGGCATACACAAAATATGTCATATTGATTATTTTCCGAGCTTGTACAATTTCATTTACCATTTCCATTACTTATTTCTTCGTTATTTCTACAGGTAATATTTCACGCCGTTGAGCAGTTGAGGCAACTGCAATTAGAAGGAAACGAATATAATTCAAATATTTTAATTTCTTCAAGTCCCAGTCCTCCAGGGTTAACAACATGGCAGATTATTAGTAGAACTGGTGAAGATTTTGAATTAACGACATTTGCGCCTGAAATATCTACTAAACATCAGCCAGCAATTTCTCAGACGGTGCTTGAAGTTAATAATGAAAATCTTAGATTCAATTCTGAAACAGCCGAAGCCACTCGGGTTATATCGGACACGAATTCCGAGAAATCGCAGGTAGTTCGTGAACATCACTTTAAGGTTGAGAATATGACGGAAACGCTTTATGAGTCTTCTGATGTTCAAGTTAGGAGTGAAACTTCCACACTATCAGATTTATCGTCGAGCTATAAAAACACGTCACCTTTAAATGAAATAACGTTTAAGAAAGGAAATAGCGATGGAAATAATATAATCCTCATGCAAGAAAATTTCGAAGATGAAGGAGAAGAAACGAGGTAACATATTTATTAATATATAATATTGGAAATTTTATACTAATTTTGGATAATAAATTATGCAAACACCTATATTACTGCCTCTACGTATACTGGCTCCAATTTTATTGTCCTCCTTTATTTAGTAAGTTCAGGTTTCTTTTACTGAAATGCTATTTATATATTTGGTTGACATTTCGAAAGTTAGATTATGGTTTTTTATCAAAAAGTCGTTAGGTTTTATCGTCTTTATAGAAAAAGAAAAATGTAACGTTAATAGTCTTGCAGTATATTACATCAGATGGGTCTACCGAATTTTTCCTTAAGTTTAATAAGCAAATGAAGTAAAACTTTCACGTACCCCCTCTAAAAAAAAGGACAGGAATCAACAGAAAAAAGTCAGGACTTCTGACCATTTCTAGCCACTTTTGTTACGTTTTTCGAAAGAAATCGCCAGGAAAAGTCAGAATTCATGAGAAATGTTCAGAAATCGTCAGAGCTTGGGTACGAAGGATAATTCTTTTATTAGGGGTCCAAGAATAGAATCCCACAAAACCTAATCCCTTTTATATTTGCCAGGTTATTTATATTATTTATTCATATTTATTTTTGAGGAACATTTTTAGGTATCTGAAATCGTCGAAACCCGTAGATTCTGAATTTCTAACTTTTGAATCTGTATATGCAACAATGAAAAAAAAATTTATTTTCAATTTTTAATCCTATTGGGTTGGCCTACCTGCGGTCCTAGCCGATGAGCTACCTGATAGGATGTGAATTAGCATATCATTAGAAATAGTCAGACTCGTCAGGAATGGTCAGGATGTTCAGGAATCGTCAGAACTTCTGGCCATTTTTGACGATTCCTGACTTTTTTTTAGTAGGGACTCGTGAGACAGTTTCAAAATACAATTTATCAATCTCTAATTATTCTTCAAAAATTCTTTACATACGTAAATAGTTATTTCTAAATATTTCAAATTGACATGAACGTATATTTTTTGTATAATGTACCCAAGTGCCAATTGCCGGAACTGAACACACGGCCCAGGCTTGATCGAATTTCGGCAGCCAAAGATCGGCTAATGTTATTGGGCCAATATCGGCATTTTAATCGGCCCAGTGTTTTGCGCGCACTGGCGGCCTATATTGGCTATTCAAATTTGTCGATCTACCGCCGATACCTGGCCCAGTGATGGCACATTACTGGACAAAGTGTCACTTTTATCACGGCAAAGCATGTTTTATGATGAAAAGCCAGAGATCGGCCCAGACGTGGTGCATTACTGTTCCAAACTTCGTCTTTACTCTGGCTAAACATGTTTCAATAGGAAAAGCCAGAGTCTGGCCCAGCAAAGGCGCATCACTCGGCCCAGTGTAACTTTTACTACGGCAAACCATGCTTTAAGAGGAAGAGCCAGAGTTTGGCCCGGACTCGGCGCACTGCTGTTCCCAACTTCGTCTTTACTTTCGCTAAACATGTTTCAATAGGAAAAGCCAGAGTATGGCCCAGCCAAGGCGCATCACTCGGCCCAGTGTGACTTTTACTACGGCAAACCATGTTTTAAGAGGAAGAGCCAGAGTTTGGCCAGGACTCGGCGCACTGCTGTTCCCAACTTCGTCTTTACTTTGGCTAAACATGTTTCAATAGGAAAAGCCAGAGTCTGGCTCAGCA
>CAKNYM010049130.1:118300-153910 GCA_932195095.1 Andricus curvator
GATTAACAGGGGTGCCTGCGTTTTTATATATATATATATATATATATATATATATATAAACTAGTGCTTAAAATAGCGGCATCCGGCTAGGTTGCCACACTGTCTCTGGACCCTCTGTAGAAGAAGAAGAAGAAGAAGAGGTTGGATCATAAGTCATTCGCCCGTCCTTCATCCCGGGTGCGTTCGAAACAACGCAGGCACCCCTGTTAATCATCCAACGTGGCCGTAAGCTTCGTAACGACAAGTCTAGTCCACTCTGGGTATAAATTGACCCTGGTTACCATGGAGTTGTTGTTAACCCTAAAATTTTGACAGGCAGCCAGTCTTCGTAGCATGAAAACAAACATTTACAGAGGGAACAAATAATCGTTACATAATATTTTTAGGTGAGTGCTCGACCAAAGATCGACCATTTCTTATTTAAAAGCATTTCTTCAGACTATTGAAACTCTCTTGGTAGACCACAGGTAGGTAAAGGTAGTCTATACGGATATATCTAAGGCCTTCGACTGTGTCGACCATGGAAAAATCTTAAGTAAACTTTGAGAATTGACTGGGAGTACTGGAAGTACTGGCGTGACCCCAGCAAAAAAAAGGATTGATACATATTGGCGCGAATTAACATTTTTGTAATGCGCTTGAATCCCGTTTTCTGATTCGTTTAAACGCATTGAGACGCATTCAGATGAATTGAACCAGCGCGAATTGAATGCGTGTGAATTCATATGAATGCGTGATAAAGGTCAATTAGAAAAAAAATTATTAAAAAGTGCATGCGTCGAGACTTGAAACAGCGATCCCTCGTGTACCAGTCCAGAGTACCCGCCACTGAGCTACGAGACAATTTACTCTAAACATTTACAATAAATTCGATATTCCCCGCACGTTGGTTTTCATGTTACGGATCAAATTTTATAAATCAACACCTGCTGAAATTCGCCGTGACGCGTTGGGGCGAATTCAAGTGTGTATTTTACTCTCACGAATTCAGACGCATTGACCAATGTAAGGCGTTTGCGTGCTGACGCATTGAAGTGTATTCGCTAAAAAACTATTACTGATCTAAGAACATATATTATTTTATAAAAAAAATTTTTTGTTTGGGCAAATTGCTACAAATTGCACCGAAAAATTCGAAAATCACGCAAAGATGTCATTGTACGTCGTTGCGACCACCTGATTCGTTTTGGGATGTATTTGCGTCCACACGGGTTGCCCCTATTTGCGTCCGGTCGCAAACTGGTACCAGGCTGGTACTTGCACCAGTTTGCGTCCACGCGATAATACATCGTTCGGTCGCAAATAGGGACAGAATTTGTAGGACCCTATTGTTTGCATGACGTAATTTTTAGTGGAATTATTGGATTTAAAAGCATGTGTAATATCACTGGGAGCAAGATGATGGCAATAAGCTTGGTTTCATTTCAGAAAATAGTTAGAATTGATTAATTATTATATTAATTGATTAATAAATTTATAAAGGGCCTTTACATAGATAGAAAAATGTAGTAATAAGTAAAGCAAAAGTTGCTGAATTAATTATTAAAAAAAATATATTAATAATAATTGCCAAAGGGTGCTAACACCTCACGAGAAATGGTATAATCACGCGCATAGTAAAAACCCGCAATAACACTCAGTGCCGCTCAGTAACGCGCAGAACGCAACGCGTTTCTCGCACTTTTGGCACATGCAGCGTAACTAGCGTGGAGCTCGCGTCAATGCTAACGGTCTACGTTAGCATTTTGAGCTTTATGTTTATTTTTAGTGAAACTGAATTATGTCCAAATGGGTGATCCGGGTAAAGTCCCCATAACATTTTACGAGGCCGAGTCTACTTTTTGACCATTCTTGACAATTCCATTTTTTGGAATAAAATAATAGAATATTACATATAGTAAACAATTCTTAATGCCGAGTTTCCATTGGAACCACTAATGGTATGGGAAAAATGTGGCTATTTGTACCACTATTAATACGGATTTTCCTTTTCCAGCTCGCCCACTCCCTGTCAATAGTGGTACGAATAGCCACAGTTTTAATCTTACGAATATTCGCGGCCTACTTAATATAGCCCAGAATTCCATAAAATTTTATTATGTGACGCAGAGCGACCTGGTTTTGTTTATTTCATCACCAAGAATCCAAATGTCAAAACGGATAAAAATGGAGCTGAGTCCGTATGCAGAGCAACTCTATACTAATTTTTTATACGGAATACCCGGTAAGAAGGAGTTGATTAAATTAGATAGAATCGTTTCTATTTAAACCAATGTCGTTTTTGAAAAATACGTTTCAATTCAAAGGAGTGTCGAAGAAGTAAAAGAAATGGATTGAAATGATCCCACACACCGAATCAGAATTAAAACGTAGTCAAACGTATCACGAATTAGTGAAACAGAATTATTGAACAAAATTGGTTCGTGTACAAAAGAAATATAGGTGTGTAATTGAAAGGAATTGGTTTGCATGCAAACTAATAATGAAAATGATAATAAGTTTGTTTAAGTTTTGAATAACATTTATTCGAAAAATTATATTATAGAAAACAATTACATTGGGCGCTTATAAAAATTCTTATAATACAACTTCTACAACTTCTCACATAAAAAGAAATAACAGTTGAAAAATGAAGTACATTATAAATAGATAAGGTGGCACGACAGTCTCGCAAACAAAAATTAACAAAACATTTTTCTTACTTTACAGAAACTCTTCGTAAATAGTGGAATTTTGCCTACGTATTGTTCGGGCTATATAAAGATGTGTACTTCAAATCACTGCAACAAGTGTCTATAGGGATTTCATACAGACTTTAAGTAATTTTAGGGGATTTTAAAAATTTCTAATTTAACAAATTTAAAATTCCATGGATTTTGAGAGATTTGAACATTTCCTTAGAAATTTTAAACGTTTTTGTTAAATGAAACGGATTTCAACAATTTTGTATACATTACAAAGGTTCTTAGGGAATTAAAAACTATTTCTCGTGAATAATTTTCATAGTAATTTATTTACACCAATTTCCTTGAAATTCTTCAAATCATTATAAAATCTAAAAGGAAACTTCAAGAGTTTGAAACAGTTATGAAAAGGTTTTATTAGAATTCTTTAAAATTAGTTGAAATTAAAAGAATAAAAATAAGAATATTAAAAGAATAAAGGGTGACTGGGTGAGTTGATCGGGCAAAAAAAGAGCAACACTACCATTTTTCACGTGAAGTGTTATAAACATATAAAATAACAAAAGGTTTTACGTTATCATTTTGTTCTGAATTATTATGTCAAAAATAAATTTTACTTACATGCTAAAAATAACACAATGCACTCTGTTGGTGTTTTCTCGCCTTCCAGCTTGTATTTTTGAGTTGGCACGTGTTTTTGGACGACAAACTTTTTTAACCGGTGAACCGGCACTTTTTTTTTTTAAACGCGTGTTCAGTAATAAAACAAAAGCCAACATTTTGACAATACTTCACACGAATGTATATGTTATTACGAATATCGTACGTATAAATGAATGTGGTCGTATTAGTCACGAAAACAAGAATTAAGGATTAAAAGTATTGCACATCGAAACAACATTCAATAAAGATTTTTACAGGGAATATGACTATAACCGTTTTTCTTAGCAGACGAGCAGACCGTTCGCACATCCCCATCAGAACTGCGCTTGCGCTATACTGGTTATTCTTAAATCTTATTTCGACCTAACACATTAAATTGATTTCAACTTTCGAGGTCACCTTGCGACATTCAAAGTAATTAATTTGTTCCACAAATCCACTCATCGGATGATATTAAAATGACTTCAACTTCTAAGATCATCCAACGTAATTTAATTGAATTAGTTTCTATTACAATTTGACTCGCCAAACGAAATTGAATTGTCTTCAATATTAAAATTTTCATTACGCGATTAAACAGAATTAACTAGACTTCAAATCAATCACGTCCGTCAGAATTAAAACGTGTACATTTTTGGTCGCGAGATTTAACAGGATTGAAACGATAACAAACGTAAATCGGTAAAATGAATTGAAGTGTTTACATTCAAAAACGACATTGGTTGAGATTAAAAGAGTTGAAAAATCGCCTATATTTCAACTCATTTCTATCTAGTTTAATGAAGTCCTTCTTACCGGGTAATCAAAACTTTTCTTTATACATGCTTGCCTGAAACTCATAAGGTTATCGCCAATAAGTATGATCAATATTGTTTAGATATGAAATGCGAGTTATGGTAGGTAGCTTTCAAGAGGCTGTGCTGCAAGTATCACATGCTACATCACGTGTTGCATTTTCGACAACTTATTGCGACTATTATATATTTGCTATTATTCATGCGTTAAAGCTCGTTTTTATATTTCAAATTTACGCAAATGTTACTTTTTTTAGATTAGGGTGGTTTAAAAAAGTCTTCTTTTGGGATGATAATACACTTTTCGATTCTTTCTAAATTTTGGTTAAATAATGATCGGTTGATTCTAATATCGAGTTCTCCTAAGATCCAATCTTCATTATGCGACCTACATTTTCATCAAATGGAAAAGCGCTTCAATTAAAAAAAAAGCTTTTTTTCGAACCACCCTAATGTAGATATATAATTTTAAACCAAAAACTACCTTTGTGATATTCTCATATACTAATATGTAAGGAATTTAGCACAACTTTAATTTTCTTGAAATATTAATTTTTCGGTTCTAACTTCCGGGACAATCATTTTATTCCTTAAAAGATTTTCTAAAAATCTCGTTGGTAATTTTTTATTTTAAGAAATGTATTTAAAAATGATACTATTATTATTTCTATAAACAATATTTTTCTTCAACAAAATTGTTGTAATAAAAGCGTTTCGAAGAGATTTTTTTGTAATCTTTCAAGGAATAAAATGAATGTTTATAGGTCGACCAAAGTTAATTTTCTTCACAAAATTTGGCTTAAATCTCATTTTTTCCAGTTGCTTTTACTATAGTCCAACTTAGGTTTGTATCTTTGGGCGAAGAAATCGGTTCTATAGTTTGACGAATCGACGCCTCCATTCAATATGAGTCTATGTGCTGACAGCGCCGTGTATGAGACTATGCGCTGTGTATAAGCATAGGAAATAGTCTCATACAGGGCGCTGTCAGCACACAGCCTCATATTGAATGGAGGCGTCGAAATATTCTTTATAAATCAATATTTTATACAAAAAATTACCTTGAGTGACCTTTCATTATTATTTCACAAACGCGAAAAAAAACGATTTCAATATTTTCTATGAAAAACACAATCCATGAAAGACAGAACGAAATCAGAAACAATAATAGAGTCCATTTATTCAGAAACAAGCACTTTGAACAAAATTGACCTTGAGCGAACCCTTTTAAAGAGCTTTTGAAACTAAAAATTGGTTCAGTTCGTCCAAGCACTCCTAATTTTCAATAGTCCTACTTTAAAATTTATCTGAAGTTATACGATTTTAGTCGTTCCAAAAAAATGTTTCAAGTATTAAAAGATGTTCGTTTCTAATCCTGGAACTCCAAACGATTTTAATTTGTAACTAAATAATTAGAAATATTTCGATCTAAAATTATCGAACACATTCAATTAAAAAATTCTTGCATATTTAAATAGCTTTCAATTTCAAATTATTCAATATGCTGAATACTAAAAATTTAAAATGTCTCAACTGAAGGGTAGAAATGCAGAAGGAGTCAAGCGCCATTTTTCACTTTTTTCAGGAGAGACTAAAAACATGTTGTAAATTCAGCAGGACTATTTAAGAAAAAAATACGAAAGTACTTTCGAGATACTTTCATGCTCTATCGAACTAAAAAAAGTTTGCTTAAAGAAAGCTATCCGGGTTCGAGAAAATTAATAAAACAGGTCACGTTTCGAGGTTAGATTTCGGGTCCATATCGACTTTTAACATCTTTCAACATTTATTGTGGAGTCAATTTGCAGTTTAAGAAAAAAATAAAAATTTGAATTCTAGCTATTGAATGGACGAATTGATTTCCAAAAAGTTTGTTTCAAAAAAATCAGGCAGTTTCGAGAAATTTGAAAATCCATTTATGACTTCGAAATAGCGTAAAACCAGGTAAAACTCCCATTTCAACTTCAAAGGACGATAGCAGCAATAGTTTTGTATATTTCCAAAAAATGAGAAATTGGGTTTTAGCTTATTTAGTACTGAATGGAAGGACCCAATAGTAATTAAAAATAATTAACCAGTGTCGAGAAAAATGAAATTGGATTTTTTACTTTGAGGTTAGAAAAGCTTCTCGGACAACTTTAAACGGCAATAATTACTGCGATTATTATTATTTTCCTTATATTGGGTTCGTTCTTGTAACATTATGTCCGTTGAAATGAGATGTGAGCAATTTATTATTTTATCCTATCGTAGATTGTACTGTATCACTATTTTCAGAATGTGATTAATTTAAGATATTCAAGGAAAATTTTTGTTGAACTTTTTATTATAAAATCGTAGAAAAAATATTATAAAACGGGGTAACCATTATCAGCGGATCGTTATGCATATTTTAATGCCCATGAATAATTTCTATATATTGTTGCCGCGCCCAAGGAGGCATAAAAGGCCAAATTTCCACCAAGTGGCATTGTTTTTAATTTAAAAAAACCAAAAACTTTTACTGTAAACACAAAAACACAATACTGCGCAGGCGCGATGATCGATCGGGATCAAGTATACATTGGCGCTTGACCCCTCCAGCTGTTCTTTTTTTAGT
The DNA here is from genome assembly GCA_932195095.1 of Andricus curvator. NCBI lineage: Eukaryota > Metazoa > Arthropoda > Insecta > Hymenoptera > Cynipidae > Andricus > Andricus curvator. The sequence continues at coordinate 125,041 of CAKNYM010049130.1, forward strand.
GGGAATTTTGAAAAATGATGCCCTAAAAAAATCCTTTGGCAGGCATGTGTATTAGAATTTATCTGATTTTTTGAGCTAATAAACCCGATTTCGAAAATTTGGCGCTTGACTCCTTCTGCATTTCTACCCTTCAACTATTAAGTTTTTGAATATTTTTGAAATTGCGATTAGCCCTTTGAAGAACATCGTAACATAAAAAACATATTTCTTTTCGAAATTTCGGGTGCATACATTTTTTATTTTTTGACGTTATACGAAAAAAAGATTTAGCAATTTCTCCAGTAAAATTCTTATTTTTGTAGCGGTTTTGTAGACTAACTAGCACTTTCTTTTATTAAGAAATCACAACCAAAATAAAAAAATCCGATTTTATAATTTTGCTTCTTTTTACTTATTTCTACTCTAAAAAAGTTATCAGACGGAAGAATGTTGTTTCTTATACACCAGAAAGTGTTAAAAAAAAGTTTTCAACAAAGTTTTAGAAAGCTTAAAAAAATTTCATAGGTTTAACTGGTTCAATATACAGGGTGTCCCAGTACTCAAGGTACATTTTTATATTTTTGAATTCCTCACAGAAAATGTAGTTGAAAATAATAATCAAAATTTGTTGTAAAGTTCATAATTATTAAGTAATTAACAATTGAAGATTAGCCAATCAGAAGCACGCGTTAGATGGACGACAGTGCATGTTTCACTGACGAAAGTGTTTGCGCAAAAAAGTTGAGGCCGTGTCATTTCAAACTTGCAGGAGGTTGCGAATATCATTGGTGCAACTTCACACGTTGAATTAGTTTAACTTCTTTTGAGTATTTTGAATTCTGTAGAATTCAAACGTATTCTTAGAATTCACTTGTACTCCATTGAATTCTTTTAAAGTTGTTTCTAATTCTCTTGAAATCTTTATAACACACCATGAATTATTTTGAATCTCTCCAAGTCTTTTATATTCTCTGAATTCTTAGGAATTTTCTGAATTCTTCTTAATGGTCTGAATTCTTTAAAAATTTTCTAAATTCTTTGGAATTCTGTGAACTCTTTTGAAGTCTGTGAATTCCTTTGTGGTCTGTGGATTCTTCTGGATCCTCTGAATTTTTCTGAATTCTCTGAATTCTTCTGAATTCTCTGGATTCTCTGAATTCTTATGAATTCTTTTGAAATTTTCTGAGCTCTTTAATTTGTTCTAATTTGTTGAATTCTCACGATATCACTCCATTTTTATTTATGTTTTTTAATTATCTTGAAATCATTGAAATACGACTTGAGTTAGTTGAAACTCCTTCATATATTTTTAACCCTCATGATACACAATGGGTACGGTATACCCGGCGGTATTATTTGAATACGCGCCATTTTGGAACGGATGAACGTAGGACCATAGGACTGGAAATATAAGATAGCTTAAGGTGTCTTCTACGACTTCTTCGTGGGACGGCGTCATTGCTCCATTAGAAGCTCGAGTGTGAACGTTGGAAGTAGAGGTTCGGGTGTAGATTACCCAGTGTGTATTCAACGTCACAAAAGCCTACTCAGCTGTTCGACTCCGGAAGGTAATTTCATTATTTTTTACAATGAATTCGTACTAAATTGAGTGTTTTCTGATATTTTATGCATGAATTATGATATATTCATTAGAAATAATTTATTTCAGGACGAAGCATTTAGTTTGCATATCGATTTTTTCATCGAGTAGCCATACTATCGGAGAAAAGGTAATGATGTTACTGAGTTACGATTTTTTTTCTCAATTAAACAAAAAATTCCTACTCATTTTTTGTATGCAGATGATAACTCGTAGCAGACAACGCAGTTCGGGGCAGATCGAAGCTCTGTTTTTGGAAGAATCGGAAGGCATATCAAGTAGGACAGTCCTGCCCAAGTAGAGGAAAACTGCTAATTTTCCAGATGGAAATTTAACACCACCACCGACCTCTACTCATTCAACTTCACGAGAGCGACCACACCCAAGCCTCTGAACCTGAGAAGAGGGAAGTGATGGTGGAACTCGAACATGTGGCGAATAAGCAGTTTTCCCCTACTTGGGCAGGCCTGAAGTAGGAGACCCTCAGGATCGTCAGAATCGAGAATGATTTGCGTTGAATGTAGCTTAAGTAATTAATATTGTGAAGATGTGTCAGCTTACTATAATTTATTTTTGTACTTTTGTGAACAATAAAATACATCAGAGAATTTTTATGTTAAAACCTTATTTTACCTTGAAAATCCATAAATTTGATATTTTTTTCAATTTCAATAAGTAAATTATATTGAATATTTAACAATTTTATGATTAATATATTCATAATTACTGTAATTCATGATAATTCGATGAAAAGAAGTTCAAAGTTCACATCAACAACTTTTTTTATACGTTAAACTACCAACTGATAACTTTTACTTTAATTTCAATTCTTTCCAAAAATTGCTACTTTTAATTAGCCAAATAAAATATGGTTTTTGAAATAAATACAAAAACCAATAATACTACGAAATATATATATTTTATTCGTCTTCCAGAGTAAATTTCCCATCGATTTAAAAAAAACCGTTCAAATTGATTAATTTAGTCAGAAGATAGAAGCTTCCAAAGAGTCGCCGGGTGAAAAATACCCATGTGTGTATCATACGTAACTTTTTGATAGTGTGTATCATGAGGGTTAATATTTTTAATTCTCTTGAAACGTTTAAAATACCCGTTAAATTAGTTTAACTTCCTTCAAATATTTTTAATTCTGTAGAATTCAAATTTATGACTTCCTGAAAATAATACATGTTCTCAGGTGGCATAATTGGAATTAATATTTTTAAATTTTCTTAGCAGTTTTTCGATTAGAGAAGATAACAGGCAAGGTCACATTTTGATGACAAACACTTACCTATTTTTAAAAATAGGCTAAATGCTACCGAAGTTGGAAATCATTTACATTTCTCATGATTTTAAAAAAATAATGCATTGTCACCGGTGGCATGATTGAAGTTGATTTTTTAAAACTTTTTTCGTTCGTTTTTCGATCAGGGCAGACAACGCAAAAGGGCTTATTTTGATGACAAACTCTTATCCATTTTTTAAAAGATGCCAAAAATCAGCAAAGTTGGGAACTATTGAAACTTCTCCTCGCTTTCTAAAAATACTGCATCACTTCCAGTCGCATGATTGAAATTAAGGTTTTAAAAGTGTTTTCGGTAGTTTGACGATTGAGATCTAAAATAGAAAAGGTGTTATTTTAACGAAAAACTTTTACCCATTTTTAAAAAAAGACCAAATGCCACAGAAGTTGGAAATTATTTACAATTCTCATGATTTTCAGAAAATAATGCATTGCTTCCGGCGGCATTATTGGAATTGATGCTTTAAAACTTTTTTGCATAGTTTTTTGAACAAGGAAGACAACAGATAGGTTCTCATGTTGACGACAAACTCTTATGAATTTAGAAAAAGAGGCCAAATGTCAGAAAAGTTGGGAATTATTGAAACTTCCTATTATTTTAAGAAAATAATGCATTACTTCCAGTCACGTAATTAAAATTTGAGTACAAAATTTTTGTTGTAGTTTTTTAATTAGAGAAGACAACCGACAAGGTCTCTTCGCTTTCTAAAAATAATGCATCACTTTCAGTTGCATGATTGAAATTTAAGTTTTACAAGTTTTTCCGGTGGTTTCTCTATTAGCAAAGACAAGAGACAAGGTCTTCTTTCAAGGATAAGCTCTTACCTATTTTCAAAAATTGGCCGAATACCACTGAAGCTCAAAATTATTTACACTTCTTATGATTTTCAGAAAATAATGCATTGCTTCTTGCTCGCTTTGTGTAAATAACAATGCATCACTTCCTCTCGCATGATTGAAATTTATATTTTAAAAGTTGTTTGTGTAGTTTTTCGATAAGGAATACAAACAGACAAGGTTTTGATTTGACGACCAACTCTTATTTATTATTTATAAAAGGCCAAAGCAGACTTGCGAATCATCGAAACTTACGCCTCATTTTCAGACAATAATGCATCACTTCCAGTCGCAATTTTGAAATTTATATTTTTATAGTTTTTTGGGTAGTTTTTTTATTAAGGGAAGCAAACAGAGAAGTTTTTACTTTGACGACAGACTGTTATCCATTAAAAAAAGGGCTAACAGTCAGCAAGGCTGTACATTAATGGAACTTCTCCTTGCTTTCTGCAAATAATGCATTACTTCCGGTGGCATGATTCATGGACTAGATGCTTTAAAGATTTTTGAGTAGTTTTTCGATTAAAGAAGGCAAGGAAGGGAGTCTAATTATGACGTGCACAGGAAATAAAGTACCAAACTCGACCACGGGATTAAAATGAAGGTTTCAAAACTTTGTTGGGCACTTTTTTGATTTACGAAGCCAAGGATGTGAATCTAGCTCAGAAAGTAAAGACTCGCGTAAATTAAAAAAATGTCTAAGTGTTTATAAGTTACGCAACTTTTTATTATTTTAGCAAGTAAGAAGCGAAACTCTATATGACGCAGCTAAAACTTCGATTAAAACTTCGAAAGTTTTTGCGATAGTTTTTCGATTGAGTATGCATAAATCATATTTTTTTAAGTTACATATCAAAAATTGTATCAAAATTGTATAAAAAATTTCCAAGATACATTTTCTTTGTAGAATTTTCATCCTTGTCGACTACGTTTGACGAAGGTTTTAATTAGGTTCGCTGATTCGTGAAAACTATTTAAAGTAAAATAAAACATATCAGTCCAAAAGAATTCGCAGAATCCAAAAGAATTGAGATAATTTTAAAGGAATTAAGAGAATACAAAATAATTCACGGAATTCAAAAGGGTTCAGAAAATTTTAAAGAATTCACACAATTCAAAAGAATACAGCACATTCAAAAGAATTCGGAGAATTCAGAGAATGCAAAAGACTTGAAGAAATTCAAAATCATTCACGGTGTGTTGTAAAGATTTCAAAAGAATTTAAACAAACTTCAAAAGAATTCAAATGTGTACATGTGAATTCTAAGAATTCATTTGTGTTCTAAGAATTCGTTTGAATTCTACAGAATTCAAAATATTGGAAGGAAGTTAAAATAATTCAACGTGTATTCTAAAGGAAAATATATTTTCTAAGATTTAATATCTCTCGTCCCTCAGTCTCCGTGTGAAGTTGCACGATTGACATACGCAACCTCCTGCAAATTTGAATTTACATGTCCTCAGCTTTTTTGCGCACACACTCTCGCAAATTATACATGCACTCTCGTACATCTAACGCGTGCTTCTGATTAGTTAATCTTTAATTGTTAATTACTCCATAATTATTAACCTTAGAACAAATTTTTATTAGTATTTTTTACGTTATTTTTTATGAGGAATTCAAAAATATAAAAATGTACCTTGCGTACTGGGACACCCTGTATAACAGAAACGCTGTAAATTTGAAATTAGTCTACTTTTTCATGTTTGACCTACAATTATTGAATTTGAAAGGTGATAAACTACAATTGTGAAAAATAAAAAAAAAATAATTAATTTATATTTTGAACCAAAAACATTTGTATACTTCAGTCTCAATGCAGCTGAAAACATTGAATTTACAATGCGTTGAATTCAAGATATATTTCGATAAGAAAACTGAAAGCAGAGGATCGACTTTCAAAAGAAGCGACTAAAAGTAAAAAAGTGACTCGCTGGCTTGCAATAATGCATTGAAAGCAGTGTATTTCCACATTTTTAACGTTTAAATTTAAAATTTTGACTTTTTCACGTTGTAGAAATTTCGAATCCCAACATTTTGTATCTTTTCCCTAACCTATAACTTATAACGAAAATTGAAAAAATTCAAACAATAAGCCCGCATTCTGAAAATGAGGCAAATTTTAACGTCAAAATTCATCGAAAGAAATTAAATTAAATTAATAAATTAAATTAATTAAATAAAGACATACAGAAAAAGATATATAATATCTTTACATTCAGCTTGGTTATCCGCGCATAAACAAAATATTTCAAAAATTTCTTGTTTGCAGGGTTTTTAAATTTTCGGAAGTTTAAATTTTTTTACATACCTAGAGGTAAAAAAGTCTACCCAATTTTTTCGGATTTTAGTAACTTATTTTCTGACAGATAATTCTTATTAAATTCACCACCGTTTACCAGTGACCGACATGCACTAGGAAAAAAATCGCTAAGACCCAGGAATAAAAATTGGATATACAACGATTTTTTAAATTTAGGTACTTAATGACATTATCTTTATAACTTGTGATTTCAAAAATTTGCAAATAATAGAATAAAAAAATAAATAAATACTGTAGGAAAAGTCGACAAGCTCCAGGTGTCGAAATTAGAATTACAGCAAGTTTTCTGTACTTGTAGGGACGACTAAAATATCCCGAAAAACAAAATCTCCAACTCTGTAAAACTCCCAAATAATAAAATTCCCGAACAGTTCATAATATTACCGAATTTAAAAATTCTCAAATAATAAGATTGCCGAATTATAAAATATCCGAACTGGAATATTGCATAATTATAAAATTCCAGAATTTGAATAATTAAAACATTGTTTCTTAATAAATAATATTTAATTATCAAAAATACGATGATAAAATATTTTTACCAAAGAAATTTTTCTTTACTATATCAAGTTTAAAAAAATTATTGTTTGAATTTTAAATTAAAATAATTCTACAAAAATTGTATAAAAAATTAATGTTAAAACACGTGCGCGTTCATAATTGAAAAACAAATACTATGTACATTTTCAACCAAAATTTATTATCCAGAAATATATTTTTTTCATTGTTATTTCTAATTTAAACTGTAATTTGTAAAAACTTTAAACATTAAAAAAGTTTCTTCTCTGGTATAATTATTTGATTATTTCAATTTAAAAAAATATTGATCAAAGAAAAATTTTTTCAGCACTGGTTTACCTTGAAATTTCTTTTTAGTTTTTCAAGAAAATGTTTTTTAACATTTTTGAAAAAGACTATGTACAAAAAACCTATCTCAAGCTTCAGATCTGCAAAAATTCTATACGTTCTATCATTCATAGAAAAACGTGAACGTATTAGAAATTATAATATTTAACAAATATAAACATAATTATATTTTTGAGAGTATTACTCTCACAATTCAGTTTATTTATTACCATCATATCAGTGCTTCTGTCATTATTAATTTTTCATTATTTTTTCCAAATATGTATTTCGGTGTACCTACTCTGGCGGACCGGCCGAACCCAAGAATTATGCTACGGAGTAATGCTAAAGTAATGCTAAAGTAATATGGCATTATCATTATTAAAGGAAACAAAATAAATATGTAAACCCTCCACGAAAGACCTCATTGAAGCTGATAGAATTTGTATGAGGATCTATAAGGTGCATCTTGATAAGGTTCAAAGAGTTTCAATCTGGCTGCCTGTTAGGAAAAAATCTGCCAGATAGAATACCTACTGGTTTCTAAGAGGAATCTAAATATCTGTAACCAATCTGGATTTCCCATTGCAAAATGAAGTGGTTTCTGTTGGGATTTTACATAACTGTGTAACCAATTGTGATTTCCAAACTGAAAAAGTGCTGGTTTCTGTGTGGTTATTCCAAAATAAATTTTTTGAGATTTCGTAAAGTACCCACATCTGTTGGTTTTTATGAGGTTTTTACATAAACAGAACCTACTTGGATTTCCAGACTCAAATAGAGCTGGCTCCCATCTGGAATACCAAAATTAATTTTCCAGATCTCACTAACTACCCAAGTCTATTGGTTTCTATGAGGTTTTTTCATGAACAGAACCTACTTGGATTTCCAGACTCAAATAGAGCTGGGTTCTATCTGGAATATTAAAACTAAGTTTTCAGATCTCACTAACTATTAGGAATTCCTTACTGAACCTGCTCAAATTAGACAAATCTATGAGTTTTACTCTGGAATTTACGTGACAAAGACCGCATTATTTCTCATAGATTTTTTTTTCTATCAGGTTCAATGAGGTCTTTCGTGGAGGGAACTGTTGCAATTATAATAATACGTTGAAATTTACGTTAAATGGTCAGTAGTATAGGACACCTATGGGGCGCCGTTATGGGCGTGGCCTAATCCCCCTCTCTACCCCGCACCCCGCGTCTGGCACCGACGCATCACAGCAGATAAGAGGGACTAGCCGAGATCTATGTAGTTGGAGAGGGAAAGAGGGAACCCCGTACTCGAAAATTCTGGGTCTAGTGACTTCACACATGGAGTTCCCAAACTTGAAAATGGAAAAGGTAGAGGAGTGGCGATAGGAGATTTCCGACTGGCGAGTTCAGGGCGTTGTGACGTAATAATGTTGGGGTTTCCCCAGAGAAAAAGATACTCAAACGATTTTTAATATTTTTAACTAGGCAAGTAATGTTTTAAATTGAATAATTTTAATAAACAAAATTTAATTTTCATTTATTAGTGAAATAAGTTTATAAAAATACTTATCTAAAATACAGGAAGGGTAAATAATGAGAGCAACAGTTTTTTGTTAAAAACATGTAAATATATTTTTATTTCAGCATTAAAAAATAACATGTAATCAGTCTATTTGATTTTTGTATTAAAAGAACGAAAAATTGGATCTATCTTATGCTAAATATATAAATTTATACATTTTTCGCACACACACACACACACACCAGAGAAAACACGCAGCAACACATACATTCACGTACACACAAATTATGCAGGCTACAGCGAATTATTTTTAACATCACATACAGTTCATACTAATCCTCATCAGTCTCACAATCACCCTCATCGTAGGGATGAGAAGAGTAGAGCCCTCGGATTGACTGGTGTATATTGCTCTAATGTATTCATGCTTAAACCATAGGCGTCGCCGAACTCAAAATTTAATGATTTTTCATGTTTTTAATAGTCTTTTTCTCCTATAAATTATTATAAGTTTTCTTTTTCTTCTTTAGAAACCTGTTCTTAGGTAAGCAACTCGTGTTTTGTGAATATTGCAGTTGATAAAAATATATAGAAAGTCCGTTATATGGTTTTAAATATTGCGATTTTACGGAAATTGACGATGTTGTTAAATTCTTACATAACATTTTTAAAACATCTAAGTATGATATAATGCATTATCATTCTTATGCAAATAAATGCCTAAAATTTCAAACAAATGTAATCATAACTTCTAATGCAGAATTGCAGTTGAAAAAAGTAATGTCATTTTACATGTTAATCTCCATAAGAGAGAAAAGTGAAATGCGCAGTCCTACTAATTATTTTTTGGCCAAACAAAAAATTATGGGCTTTCAATTTTCATGTAGCCTACAATATTTTTCAGTCTAATCTCAAAAATTCGAAAATGTCTTTTTTTGGACCACCCTAAAGTATAGTAACTTTTCCATTAAGCCATTTCCCTTTCAGGGTAGCAATTTGTAAAAATTATAAACCGTAAAATTCTTACATTTATAAGTGTGCCCACGTACTTTTTTTTTAATAGAAGGTGGATCAGAGTAGATTTAAACCAGAAAACCCCCGCATGGTAAGAGTATTCAGTCTGACGATCTTACTCTTTTAAAACCGTATGGTAGAGAGTCGTTGTTATCAACTTGCCTCCGTTTCAAATTGATAACTTTGCAGAGCTTACTCTCGGATTTTGTAATGACATCGTGAAGCGGTGTTCTTCGAATGGCTCGATAATTTAATCTGATCGGTTCGGCATTTTCTAGGAAGAGTTTACGGATGGAGTCAAGGTTTACAAGGCGTGAATTTTTATAATTTAAAGTGAGACCCTTGACCTTACACACCTGATGCTCAGTGCCGTCAGGTGAAGATACAATGTAGGCGTAAAACTTCGGCCCCCCAGAAACAAATTGTCGAATAAAACTACCAACCCCGTAAACTTCAAGATCATCCGTCAGGTCGCCTAAAAATTTACCAACCGGTGGAATATAATCTTCTGTATTATTACGATCGATGAAAATGACTGAATCTGTATCGTAATACAAAGCGCGGTTAACCAGTTTAGAAAGATACTCATACAATATTAATCGTGCTTGGGCTGTTGTATATGCCGCAATTACAACGTTTGATATATGCGAAGGTGTGTGAGTATTTTTCTTAAACTGGTACGCTATATGCAGGGCTGTGTTACTTGCCGGTAGTATATTATTGATCTCAATCTCCGGATTGGCTGCAAGCTTGAGTAACTCATCTCGTGTCTTCACAATACGGGTTTGGGGTAAATTTTCACGCAGCCCAAATTTACCCCAAAACGAATTCAGACACAGCTTGGCAACCGAATGCAGCCCTGGATTTTTTTTACTTTGCTCGAGTCTAGTTCAATGCCTTCTTTTGTTTTTATCTCTTCTTTATATGCTTCTCTCGAAATTTCGTCAACACATTCGCGAGGCCACCCCTCAGATTCTTGCTTCGTTTTGAAGAATGTGTTGACACAAGGCGGTGAAAAAGCCCCCTTCGCCAGAGACGGTGTTGTACTGGGTTGTTTTGTAATTCCAAATTTCGAAATTTTTTGCAATTTTATAACCCAGTGTTACGGCTTTTTTGAGTTCATCAGAAACCCATATTCCCTCAAACTCGCGCGATGTTGCTTCAGCGTGTGGACAATCACCTTTTTCAAGGTTTTCGCAACATTGGCGACAGAGAGCGAACATGAGTTTATTATGAAATCTTGTTGGTAAAAGAGGGTGATAGAGAGATTGTGGTGGCAATATACGGCATTTAATTAAACCTTCGACATTGTTTATATCCGTATTGTCGAGTCCTGTTAATATTTTACAATCATCTCCGACATATATATCTGGATGACCAAGAGGAAACTTTCCTGATTTTAAAACTTTTGGGTATAAAGAACGAACATCAAGATACCGCATTTTCTCACCCTCTTTTATTTTATAGTAACACCGGGTGTTCCCAGTACGCCCCCCGAAAAACGCGTCTCGCGGATTTAAGGGTTCGTTAACAACAAGGGGGTAATTTTGAATGATATTTTGTAATCCTACATCCGTTTTTTTCAATTCATTAAAATCACACTCCCACATCTGTGTGACTAGGTAACCATTTCGCCTCATTTTATCACTTTGCGCGAGCGTTCTTTCGTAGCGGGCTTTTAGAGTCTCATCGGAACTGTTTAGTTTAGTGTCACGGTTATCGGGATAGCAACGTACACACCCATGCGAAAAACAACCGTGAAATTGTAAAACATGTCCCACCCCGTTTAATTCATAAAACCCATCCACTACATGCCCCTCTTTTAAACGATTTTCACGGCCTCTTCCAGCATGAGCGATGATTACACCCCGCTTTTGCTCTTCACTAATTACCCATTCTACAACGAATTTTGATTGGGCATCACACCACCTATAACCACCGCGTGGTATTATAGCGATGGTATCGGGTTTTAGACAATTTTTTCTAAACACCACAGAACAAGCCGATGGTGTTGTGATGCTTTCGGTGAACGGGCAAACATTTCCAGCCTCTAAAAACTGCTTTCGAAATACGAGACAAGCGCGTCGCAGAATGTCGACATCCTTCTTAGAATATTCAACTAATTCCTTCTAAAAATCAAAGCGATAATTGGGTTCGGAATTTTTTTCCTCATACCACTTTAAAAAATTATTCCTTGCAGATACGGACATAGTATCTGGTGAATAATATTTTAAATCAGGTAATGGTCCAACATAGTTTTGATTTTCTGGAATATTGAATAAATGGGGGAATACACGTTTTTTTCCCCACACCTGTAAGACCAAACGCTGTAGGTAGAGCACTCAACGCCATCTGTGTATAATTCAGGCTGTCGATCAAAAGCGTTTTTTTAACATCCATGCAAAGAATTTTTGAGCCATTTAATATAACACTAGGTTCTTTCCATGGACAGTTATTATTCTCAACCAGGTGTTTAAGAATAAATTGCTAGTCAAAACTTTTAGCGTTATGTGCAATGCAGATGATTTTCTTGAACTAATTTATTGGTCTGAGGGCAAAGTCTAGAAAATCAGCAATACATTTTTCCCCTTTAAACAAGTATTCGCGAATACCGCAGTGCTCACAGGATTTTTTTATGTCCTCCTCCCCGAGACAGAACGTACACACTTGATGTACTACACATAAATTTGGTATGTGGACATTTTTAGTCTCGTCACCTTCAAGTGTTTTATTTTGTTGTGTCTCGAGGTCATAAAATAGAAAAATCACGGGGTCGTCGGCATTTGTTCTTGATTTAATAGGTCGTATGTAGCATCTATGATTAAACTCGCGGACCTCTTTAGAACTATTGCAAAATGAAAAACCACACTTGTGGTCTTTGAATTTTACAATATTTGTTAATTTGGAACAACCCCGACAAATTTTTTCAACGCTACATACACTTTTAAATTTAGAAAATGAGCCTGGCCGAAGGTGTTGATCAAAGCAGGCTTGGTTATAAAATTTCCGCAAACAGTTCACACATTTTTTGTATGGTTCTACATGGTCTTGCATGTTATTATTAGTATTTAATATACAGGGCGGTGTCTTGTAACATGCAAGACACTTGTTTGCACACTTGTGCTCACTGTTATGTCGGTAGCCTTTATTACACTCGAGGCAAAATAACCGATTTGAACATGCTCCTGTCAAATTTAAAACGACATCGTAATGACCCCTCTCTCTATAGTATAAAATATGAATAATGGTTTGGACCACCCCGCCGGTCTCATTAATCATATTTTTACCATTGAAAAAGTGTGGTTCACTACCTTTGGCAAAAGTAAAAATTTCAAAAATCACAAGAGCTATGTGGTACCGCGCGAGATAGCGCTGGAAAAGGGTTATCTCCTCTATACCACAACCTTCCGGGGGAATTGTGACTCCGGCTTTTCGCACAAGCTCTTCGGCCGCACGTTTCTGACGACCAGCTGTTTTTTTGCGTATCCCATCCCATTTTTTTTATACTCGCGAACGCTGCTCTACCCCCGTTCCCTATACACCCGCCCAACAACTACGGCTCGCGGAAGACACAAATTGTTCGCCTTACCGATCGTACACATTGACTTTTTGCCGATATTATCATGTGTTAAATCGACATGACCTGCCCCGACCGGCATTTCCACGTGCTCAACCACGATTCAAAAAGTATCACCTAACGTAAATTCTTCCGCGCCCTGTGTAATACAAAAGACCATATTCCATATATCTTCAAACCTCAAATCTCTAACATAACGGAGAGCGTGACCTGCCGCGCCTTGAGTCAAACCATCCGCATAAAATTTTATTCCAATTTTATCAGTCGGAGGATAGGTTTTCACCAAGTACACGTACAGGTCGTTGAAAACATTTTCGAGCCAATCGACAGGACACTCGCTCTCGTCGGGAATTTTTATTTTGAACGTTAATTCATGCATGTGAGACCTGAATAACGGGTATTTATTACACCGATCCTCTAAAATTATCAATTTGCTACCATGCGGGGGTGTTTCTACGTTAATATTTCTACCCTCACCTGTTTGTACAGCCTCCGCAGCCAAGGCATCCAATGCATCCTGGACATCCGTAGCTTCCTCCACCTCCTCCCCAACCCTCGCTGCCACCGGGGATAAATGCTCCTCCACTGTGTCCTCCTCGTCCTCCTCCACCACCCTCTATGGACGATTTTTCGTGCCGATACGGGGCATACTGACAACTGTTTCTCGATCCAGTGCCCTTGACACATCAGTTGTATCACGTTCTAGAAAAATAATATTTCATAAAATAATATAAATTGAAAGTTTGGACGGGAGAGAAATAAAATAGGACTATTGTTTATTTTAAATATAATTAAAAATAAACCAAGTATTGTTTACATACCATTATTAAAATGTATGCCACTTGGTCCTGCCTCAAAGCTTATGAAGGTTAGATCCCGGGTTTTCCTCCTTCGTATAATCGGAAAAAGCGGTGTTTTTTCTCGCGATGCCTCCCCCTTCTCCTCCGCCTCCTCCACTTCAATTGCTGACGGATTGGCAACAGTTGTATTATCCTCTGTTATAAATTGAAAAATTAATTAGAACGAATTAATTAAAGCCGAAAATAGAAGAAAAATAACCATTTTTATTATTTATTTATTATTTATCATTCACTATTTATCATTTATTATTCATTATTCATCTTTTATTATTTATTCTTAATTTTTAATTTAAATTATTTATCATTTATCATTTATTATTTACTATTTATTGTTTATTGTAAATAATTTATAATTTATTATGTGTTATTAAGTAATTACTGTTTAATATTTATGACTCAGTATTTATTATTAATGACCCATAATTTATTATTTATTATTAATTTTTAATTTAAATCATTTATTATATATCATTCATTATTTACTATTTAATGTTTATTGTTTATTATTTGATATTAACTATCTACTGTTTATTATTTATTATTTATCATTCAAGATATTTAGGATATAATACAATATTTAGAGATATAATTAAGGTTTTTTTTTTTAAACCATTTTTTTCAAACCATTTTTCTCCAAAATTTTTTCATCAACAATTTTTTTCAATAATTATTCCAAAAATTTTGGTTTCAAAATTGTTTCAAATGTTTCTTTTTCAAAATTATTTTTTTAACAGTTTTCAAAAGATTCGTTCAAAAGATTCACCATAGGATGCAATCCCATCTGGCGAATCAATGTTTTCAGAGATCCTATTTCACAACCACACATCTGTGCCTTTTTTTGCAATTTTATTGCACCCCAAAATCGCAACACTTGAGATTGAACAAAGTCGACATATTCCCTATGTGACAAGAAATTTTGGCCAAGGCCTTCGGTGATGACATATGCCACTGTATGAATATAGTCCCACATCCTTTTAACGACACTTTGGAGACTCTCGGTGATATTCATATCAGCCAACACTTGGTCCCAACCATCATCATCATCGCCATTATCTTCACCGTCACTGCCACTTGAAGTGATTTCACCTGCTAATGACTCTAATGTTGTTCGCACTTGCTCCTGTCGATGCTCATCCCTTATCGGGATCGATCTGAGGCGATTAATGCCCCAAAATCCCACTAACACGCGCACGTAGGAACTTTTTTCGAAACTTTTTTCCGTATAACGTGTGTGTTTTGTACATGTTAACTATGTTTTCATGACTTGTCATGATAATATATATTTTTTCTAAACGTCTATGTGAATATTTTATGCATATGTGTATGAGATGTGTATGAAAAAAGTATATGAGTGATGAGTTGTATGAAAAAAGACTTTTTCCTGTATGAAAACAATCACTAATAATGTAAATCTTGTGCAGTATTTTACACAATTTGATATCTTCATAAAAAATTTATGTTACACCCATCGCATTTTTATTTGTTGACTTTTTCAAACGCATACAATTTTCTTAATGAATAAATCGAATTTTTTATCACGTAAAATGATGTAGTTTTTCTTCTTACGTATCCTATTCCTTTATTATTAGGCATAATAAAAATAACAAATTAATGTTGCAATAGTTTAGGCAACTATTTGAAAGAACATTATTCTTCCGATTTTTACTTTTTCGTTTGTAGGTATTTCTATAACTCTCGCTTTCATCATTCTCGACACTTGTCTCTCGTTTCCTCTCTTGCTTTTCTCTCAAGTAAGATAAGCAGGTGCAGTATCTACAATCACTGTTCAAATATGAAGGCTGACAGGATTTTTCGTTTCTCATAGCATCCAAGTACAGGTGGAAACATAGGAAAAAGGTAATAAAATGAAAATGGCCAAAAATGTGTCGGGGGACGCGCGCGGTGGCCCAACGCGGAGGTTGCCTCCAGATCAGCTAATATTGGAGGCAAACAGCGGCCGCGGCGCATTCATCAGCTTATACCTGCGCCGGTCCAGTCTCGATAAGCTTATATGCCTGGCGCGCACGTGTACCGGTTGCGGAACATGAAAAGCTAATACGTTCCGCACGCGGGGTTTGATTTTCAAAGTCTAGGTCTTATACGAGACTAAAATTTTTAAATGTCTCATTTTTTACTCTTTTTTCAGATATAATTTATAAAAAGCTATAAAATAGGTAGATGAAATGAATATTCATTATTATACATAGTGGACACACGTTGGAAACATCCATTTACTTCCATGATTTGCGGGCCAACAGGTTGTGGAAAAACATTTTTTGTAAAAAAATTTCTCCATCATGTCAAGAAAATGTGTGATGTTAATTTCGAACGTATTTTATTCTATTATTCAGAATGGCAATCAGGGTATTCAGAGTACGGAAAGTTGATTGAATTTCATGAGGGTTTGCCCCAGGCATGTGATTATTCGAGCGACAATCGAGCTAAACTCGTCATTATCGATGATCTTATGCGTGAATCATCCCATAATACTATTGTCGACTTATTTACAAAAGGTAGTCATCATAAAAACCTTAGTGTAATTTTTATATCACAAAATTTATTTCATCAAGGGCATGGTCAGAGAGATATCTCTCTTAATGCTAATTATATCGTCGTTTTTAAAAATCCTCGAGATCGATCACAATTTCAACACCTTGCACGACAAATATATCCGGAAAACCCACGTTTTTTACAAGAAAGTTATCATGTTGCCACTTCGAATAAAGAGTAGTAGTGACACTGCAAAAATACCAGTTGTACGTTTGTAATGGCGGTGGACACACGTAAACATATCGGTGAAAGAAACACCATAGCATTACATGCACTCTGTCGTTTGATTCTAATCAACGCGGTGCGATTCTGCGTACAGCTGACATAAAGCTTGTTAAATGCATATGTGAGTGTGCTCTTAATGTATTAGCTGGAAATGTACCACTCAAAAATCATGAAAAACAAAAGTTAAAAAAACACAGAAAAACTTTGAGAAAATTAGTCGTGTTTCGCGCTAGTTGGAAGCACAAAAAACGTTTTATCGTACAAAAAGGTGGATTTCTCCCTTTACTACTTGCACCGATAATTAGTGGTCTTTTTTCAAGCATTTTTAAAACAGAAAGTTAGATCATTTTTTTTTTATTTAATGTTAGTTTTTTTTAATAAATATGGAACACGCAAGGAAAATGGTTTTAATTCCTAGCGAACAGGTCGAAAAATATCAACATCAGGTTTTGGACCAAAAAACCTCTGTCTTATCACCGTCATCACTCCCTACTTCCTCACCATTCTCAGGCGATGTTTACAAAGCTTTACTCACAAACCCCAACACAACCACTCAAACTCCTGGGACTGTTATGAAACGTCTTGATGCTGAAATGAGTCAAATACTTTATTCACCCTTTTTAAAAGATGAGCATGAAAAATGGAAAATGTATCAACAGGTTTTACAGAAATTTCTATTTTTTGTCGATGAAGCCAGAAATATTAATAATAAAAGGCAAGATGCAACTAGTACGGAAAAGACCGATGAAGATGATAATAATGGGGGTCAATCTTTAAATAATAATAGGATACTGTCGACTATTCCAAGAAGTTTTGCTCTGAAAGGAAATATATTACTTGAACGTCTTTCTAAGCCTGATGCTCGTGAGCGTTTAAAGTGGAATGAGCGTGGTACAGTTTTTATTTATGAAAAGTGTGTCAAAGATTTAAATATCTCAGAGTTGATAAACGATGCATTAAGATTGAGAAAAGCCTTAAAACTAGTTGGGAGACATCAGTTTGCCGTGGTCCTTCAGCAACTCGGTTTACCACGTGAAATCATAGGGAACAAGGAATATTTGAAACGTAGTGTCTTATCTACACCGGTTTCGTCTCGTCTCCCTTCTTCGCCTTCTTATGACGCCTCGGCTTCACGAAAACCAAAAACTTTACCGCTTACAACAGCAGCCAAAGTTGTAGGTAGAAAAGACACAGGTTTTGAAGATTTCTTGGTAACGGACGAGGAGGATAGTAGTACCAACAGCGAGAGAGAAGATAAGAGCGGGGGTAAGCGTAGCAGAAATAAAAATCGCCTTTCAAGAAAAAAGGAAGGTAGCACTGGTAGTGGGAATAAAAAACAAAACAAAAAGTGGTTTAAAATAACATTTTAAAAACAACAATGAGTTTATTACACGATACTTACTATGACCCCTCTCACAGCTAATGCTGTACGTAGGAAAATTTCACGAGCAAATGTAATTGTCTGGTTGAAAATTCAAACTGCTTATAATATGCACGTCCCTATCCGTCACAAATTGAAGCGAAGACATTACAATTTAAATAACATAGATCAGCTTTGGGAGTGTGAATTCGCTGATTTTAAAAGTTTAAAAACTTACAACAACGATTTCTCATACTTACTCGTAGTGATTGATGCTGTGAGTAAATACGCATGGATCGAGCCGCTTCGTGATAAAACCACGTTGGAAGTAAAAAACGCTTTTGAACGTATTCTCAAAGGAAAGGAAAAACGATTTCCAATGTTTTTACAAACTGATAAGGGCAAACAGTTTCTTCGACAAATTTTCCAAAAGTTTTTATCAGAATGCAACATCATATTTCGTACTGTACGTGATCCTAATGTTAAAGCTGCAATAGTCGAGCGATTTAATCGCACTCTCAAGGAACGTATGTGGCGTTATTTCCCACATAAAAACACTCATCGGTATATTGATGTTTTACAAAACATTGTCCAGGCTTACAATAATGCACAACATTCGAGTATTGGCATGGCGCCATCAACAGTAACTCTAGATAACGCCGTGATTGCACTTTCAAATATACAAAGAAAATACGGCAGAAAGTCGTTGAAATG
The DNA here is from genome assembly GCA_932195095.1 of Andricus curvator. Classification (NCBI taxonomy): domain Eukaryota; kingdom Metazoa; phylum Arthropoda; class Insecta; order Hymenoptera; family Cynipidae; genus Andricus; species Andricus curvator. The sequence continues at coordinate 143,733 of CAKNYM010049130.1, forward strand.
TAAAAAACCTAGATATAAGTCGGGTGATCTTGTGCGCATCAGTAGAGAGAGAGGTGCCTCTGGTAAAGGATATGAAGCTGGCTGGACTCAAGAGCTTTTTGAAATAAAACGGGTAATTAGCTCACGCAAACAGTCGACTTGTGTTTACGAATTGCAAGATCTTACAGGTGAAGCTATTGAGGGACTTTTTTATGAGCGCGAATTGTCAGAAGTGAAAAAAGAAGATAAACACGATAAAAACGAGGATTTTATAATTGAACGAGTAATTCAAACAAAAGGAAAAGGATCTAAGCAACGATATTTTGTCAAGTGGGCAGGTTATCCGGATAAATTTAACTCTTGGATTCCAGCATCAGATCTCAAAGTCTTACAATGAACGAGGATCAATTTCATATAATTTTACCAAGTAATAGTAGTATGAAGTATTTTCCAAATAATACTACTACCGTTTTACAACTCAACTCCCTCACGAGATTCGTCTGCACGGTCGTTGGGTGGTAGGACTTGTAGAAATTCAATTTCCGCGAACATTTCTACATGTAAGACACGATTCATCAAACTCAATGGAAAATCGTGTGAATCTTTTGTCAAATGTGAATAAAACAAGGAAGGATGTAGAAGAAGAAGGAACTTATGATGATCATGATGACGATAATAACGCACAGAGTGAGAATCAAGAACCTGAAATGTTTGGAAAAGACTTGCTTGAAAAGTTTTCACTGCCTTATGTAATGAAAAGTGACACTAATCGTGATGAACTTGAAGATAACGAAATTAGAAAAAATTATGAAAGTAACGTGTTGGATGGTGTATGGAAGAAACCGCTAGTCTCTTTCTTTCGACCCGGTGTTTACAGAAAGATAAGTGATCTCGTTGAAGCCATAAACGATACAACAATTGGACGTAGTCATGTGAAAATAATTTTTAGAGAAGAAGAAGATTGTTACGTAAGAATTGAACAAATTTGTTTAGATACATGTAACATAAGTGGTCGTCACTCTTTTGTAATTAGTGAAAAAGTATCACGCATTCTAGGATTCGCACCGCAGGAATTGGTATCTGTTGATATACACTTTGCTAATCATCCACCTAGCCTAGCTCGAGGGCTTCCTGAAAAAATGTTTATTCACTGTGATATATGTGAACCACGCATCACAGGTGATGCTCAAACGCCACTTTTGCGAATAATTCCTGTTGCAACTCAAAATTACGTATTTGCATCTACACAGATTACCCAGTTAGATATGAGAGATCATGTCGGTCTACCAATACCATTCGAGTTTGGTACTCTCACTGTCACACTTCGTTTCAAACGAATTGATTAGAAAAAATATAAAGTCTGTATTCAGTGCATGTTTTGGGAATGCAATCAGAAGAAAAGAAGGAGAGAAAGAAATGAACAGAGAATGAGTCGTTACGTGGAATATTATACGACACAAGTGGGAGGGGGTGGTATATCAAAAGTTTATGTCGGTTCGAGATATCAGAGAGGACATGGAATTGGAAGTTTTCTTGGGGGCCTTTTCTATCGAGTTTTACCAATACTTGCGCGCGGTGCACGTACAGTCGGTAAGGTGGCTTTATGCGCAGGAGTTACGTTTTAAACGATGTTGACAACAAAACTCCTCTTAAATATGCTTTCAATAACCGCTTTAAGGAGTCTGGAGAGAATCTTAAGAGACAAGCAATTGACAAAATTGAAAATCTCATGAGCGGATCTGGTTATAAAATCGCGGCAAGAAATTTAAACACTCAGTTAAATAGCGCGCGTGGTGGATCGCGTATCGTCGGAGGAAAACGTAAGAGGAATATAAAAAAAGTGTCAAGAGAATCCGCCGAACTAAAGCGAAAAATAATAAAAAGAGTAGTAAAAATAAAAGTAAGAAAAACAAAACAAAGAAGAAGACAACGAGTAAGGTTACAAGAAAACAGAAGCGTGGCAGTTTATTTGGTGAAAAGAATCAAATTATTGATATTTTTGGAAATAAGTGAAATTGAGTAATGTCCTTTTTACACTCCCATTCCAGCGAATGTTTGAAAAGTGAATTGAATCTTGTTCGTCACAACTCGCTACATTATATCTTGTATAAGCAAGGTATACGTATTTTATATCTATAGTTTCACGAGTCATTCGTGTGTTCGCATCGTTTCTCTTTTCGTCGCTCTCTCTCTCTCTCTCTCTGTTTTATAATCGTCTTAGTTTATAATATATGATTAACCATGCACGTGTTTGGATGCATAGTGTGTATGTGTGTTTGTGTGTAAGAAGGAGTTTGAAATTTTAAGTTGAAAATTATCGGTATCCCAGACTACGAAAATGTAACGAGTTTGTAAAATAATCTTTAGTTTTTATATATTTATATTCGTAGTTTATAATATATGATTAACCATATACGTGTTTGTATGTATAAGTGTGTATATGTGTTTGTGTGGAAGGAGTTGGAAATTTTAAGTTAAAAATTATCGGTATCCCAGACTACGAAAATGTAATGAGTTATAAAATAATCTTTAGTTTTTATGTATGCATATTTAACTCTTAAGATAGGTTTAGATTTTCCTGAAATATAAAACAGTTTTAGTAGGTCTATTTCGATGTAAGGTTTTTTTGACAAAAATTGAATAAATCTATTTTCATAGGTTTTAACAAAAAAACTGTTACTCTTATTATTTACCCTTCCTCTATTTTAGATAATTATTTTTATAAACTTATTTCACTAATAAATGAACATTAAATTTTGTTTATTAAAATTATTCAATTTAAAACATTACTTGTCTAGTTAAAAATATTTAAAAACGTTTGAATATCTTTTTCTCTGGGGAAACCCCAACATTATTATGTCACAATGCCCTGAACGCGCCAATCGGGAATCTCCAACCTCCACTCCTCTACCTTTTCCATTTTTCACAGATCTCGGCTAGTCCCTCGTAGACCAGGAGCCCATAACATAAATGATATACTTATAGGAAATAGGAATATTTTGCACCTGACAGATTCGACTTACGATGACGAACGTAAAAATAGGTGCTTGCCATGCGTGAGTGGAAGAGGTGAGCGGTGGCGACCTGTCAAAGATGCCAATTTTTACGGTTCATTGCCCCGACTCGAAAGAGGTTAAAAAAGGTGTGTGCATGTAGAAAATGGCATATAAATAGCACCTGCGAATTTCCAATCACTTACCTGGACGTAAAGGAGCTGGCACGCACCTTCAAAGTTGCCCGAGATTCAGGTAAAATTTCTTGATATTGATTTTACAGGAAAAAGTTTCAAACAAAAGTTCGTCTACTTCGAAAAATGAATATTTTCATTACTATATCATTTTTTGATAAAATTGATACATTTAGACAAAACATCGATTAAAGGAATGCCAGAACAATCAAAAGCTGTTTTTCTAAACAGGAAGTCATTTTTTCGAAAATTGTCAAGAGAGAAAAAATACTCCCCAGCAGGTGTACTCCAACATTACTTATGAATATTTAATTCAAATGTTTATATTTACCAAGTTATGCTCATTTTTAATTATTCATTCTTTTTTCCATTTTTACTTTCACCTGTTCTATATTTAGCAATTTAAAAGAAGGCGTTCTCAAAATGAGTACATCAATAGTGTAAGTCTTGTGTAACGAATTGGTGTCAGCTACTTTCAGGTAAAGTAATAACTTATTCTCCTATAAACAATGACAAACAGAGTCACGTTCTCAGCTTCTACCCTGGCGGACCGAACGAACGGAACGGATACGCTACAGCGTATCCTTATAGTATCCACATCGTATCCTCTCCGTATCATGCAAGAAAAACTCATTAAAAAAGAAAGATTAACATTTCACTTGTTGAAATTCGGATTCTACGTGAAATTTTGAGTTAAAAGGTCTCAGAGTAATCGCAATAGTTTTTCTTGCAACATTAACCCTTCAGTAGTCGCGGCTATTTTACGGGTCATATTTGTCGCGGCGATCTGACAGATCAAATTTGTGAAAACTTACATTTTTGTTCAAATTTGAGTTTTAGCTACTGACACTAAGTGCGTACATGATTTTAGAGGCCGGAAGTAGCAGAAAACAATCTAAGAAATGAATTTATGGCTAATTTTTAGTTTAAAACCTACAGGATCCAGGACCTTGCTTTCATCTTGATAATTTCCTTTTTTTTCTTTTTTGGCGTTTTTCTTTTTGGTATTCAACTCTTGTATAACATAACTAGATATACTACGATGGTTTCACTATAAAATCAGTCTTGAATCGCAATCACATAAAAATTTTGAACACTAGTTACGTTTTATTTTGAAATAGGAGGGTTTAGTGTTGTCTCGTTCTCCGTGACGTGTGTCAGTGGCGCTCTGTGGCACATTTGATCTGAGAGATCACAGTAGCTAAAACCATCAATATAGTAACTTTACACAAAAAGTAGGCAATGCAAATCGCCACAGCTGATGTAATAATATGAATGAGAAAAAAAAAATTATTATCAACTTTAGGAAAACTTACGATGTTAGTCGCGGCGATCTCTCAGATCAAATGCACCACAGAGCGCCACTGACACACGTCACGGAGAACGAGACAACACTAAACCCTCCCCCTTCGTCCGTGAGGAAGCTACTGGGAAGGACAGCGCAGGGCCGCCAACCTTATCTGTGGGGGAACAAAAAATACCTTCGCGCGATCTGTCAGATCGGCCGCGACTACTGAAGGGTTAAAAACTTTTAAAAAATATAATACTTATCGATGACGTGCGCTGAAGGCGACTTCAAACGCATCGTCGTTCAGTAACCCTAGTAGCAACGTCTGCCTTGTATGACAGAGGCCAGAGTCTGGCTCAGCATCTGCTCCCTCTAGTCGACCAGACTGGCGGGAGAAATGATCAGACCAGACGAAAAACAGAATCTGGCGAATAAAGGAACCAGATTCTGGTATTTAGTTTAAACACTAGTAATAAATGTAGAATATAAATAATGAAATTGACAATCTAGCAATCGGAAATTTGAACGATTCATAAGTATGACCAAACATGCAAGCATGCAAGCTTATACGACAACATGTTATGTTTTTAATATTTCAGTGTGTCTCCTGGAATGTTGTGACGTCTCCGCAGTATATTTTCCCAGAAAAGGCTGAAATATAGTGTAAAACTATTACAGAAACCTATTTAGTACCATTTTACGTTATTTTAATTTTGTCTGGTGTATATCATGACCAGTCTGGGCCAGGATCTGCTATACCAGACTCTGGTGCCAGAACAGCACGCCAAAGCGGAACCAGCCGGGCGCCAGGCTGCAAACAGATTCTGCTTTTTCTGGCGCCCAGCTTGCGCCAGTCTGCAGTTATCTTGCTACTAGGGAACAGTTAATAAGCGTTATCCGTCGACGATGCGTTTGAAGTCGCCTTCAGCCCACGTTATCCATAAGTATTATATTTTTTTAAAGTTTTTAATGTTGCAAGAAAAACTATTGCGATTACTCCGTGCCCTTTTAACGCAAAATTTCACGTAGAATCCGAATTTCAACAAGTGAAATGTTCATCTTCCTTTTTTAATGAGTTTTTCTTGCATGATACGGAGAGGATACGATGTGGATACTATAAGGATACGCTGTAGCGTATCCGCTCCGTTCGTTCGGTTCGCCAGGGTAATTGCCGTAGAAGGTCCCACATAGCAAAATGCCCGCCGACTGCAAGCGATCTGCCGGTCCGCGGTCCGATCGATCGGACCGACGTGCCGGCAGATATGCACCTTAATGTACACACCATTGATGTCTATATTCCAGCTCGACAGGCGGGAGCGACGCTCCCGCCACTTGAGGTGGAAAAATTACATTTCAGCTGTAAGAAATTAATTTTCAATAAAATAAGAGACGACTTTTGAATAAAGTAGTTTAATTTTCAACCAAAAAGATGAACCATTATCTCAAAAAAAAAAAGAATTTTTTGCAACACACACCTCTAAAGTTGATGATTTCATGCTTCTAAATTGTGCCTAAAGGACTTTATTTGAGCAGACTGTGTGCGAATGATTTTCGCGCATGCGCAGTTTGAAGATGGCTTATTTTAGGCACTGGTGAAAAAGCTGCGCATGCGCACATTCGAGATGAGGTAGTTTAGACACTGGCATAGGTAACTTTAAACACTGGTGTTAGTATCTTCTCGAAATAAATTTAGATTTAACTTGAACAAATGTTTTAATGATTGAAGTTTTGTTTTTAGGGTTTCGTGGGGGCCCGCCGGGGGGGGGCAGAGGAGTAGAAACGCCAACATTCTTTTTTAAATTTTTTTTCAACAAAATTTTTTTAAACAAATTTTTTTGTTTCCAAATTTTTGTTTCAAAATTTTTGTTTCAAAAATTTGTTTTTCACAAAAATTTGTTTTTCACAAAATTTTTTTTCCAACATTTTCTTGCACAACATTTTTTTCAGAACATTTTTTTCAAACATTTACCAAAAAAAATTTTCAAAATTTTTTTTTCAAAACTTTTTTTCGCATAGGTGATTGGTAACTCGTGTGATTGCATCATTCGCCTGCGGCTCGAAGCACTCGTCTACGTTTTCGCACTCGCTTCGCTCGTGCGCTAACCACCGGCTCATGCTTCGAGTCTCCGGCTTATGCTGCAAAATTCACACTCGCACACAATTACCTATTTTGCGCACTTGTATCACAAATAACTATTTAACTACGTACTTCAATTTTCAATTTCGAAACTACAATTGTCAACAAAACAATGAAACTTTCAACCAAGCAGATGAATTTTTAACTACAGTTACGATGAATGTACAACTCAAATAGTTGCATAATCAGTTAAAATAATTGATTTTCAATTTAAAAAAAAAAACAAAACATTAAAGCCAAATAAGAATTTTCTGGGAAAGTTGAAGCAAGGATTATTTATTTTCTGTCAAAAAAGACGACTTTAAAGTAAATTAAATTATTAAAGTAAATTAAATTTACTTTAATAATTTTGATTTACTTTCAACCAAAGAGATGAATTTTTAACTACACTTACGATGAATATACAACTGAAACAGTTACATAATCAGTTAAAATAATTTATTTTCAATTTTAAAGAAACTTTAAAGCTAACAAACGAATTTGTCTGTAAAACAGTTGAATTTTAACCCAAAAATATGCATTTTCCACCAAATAAGAATTTTTGGGGAAAATTGGATTACTTAAATAATGATTTTTATTTTTAAATTCGTCACAAATCAAATTTTCAACATTCATACACACATTACATGTACTTGTAATCGGGAAAAGTTTATAAGGCCGTAATTAAAAAAAATTGTTTTAATAAACAGAAAATGTAAAAGAGATAACAGTTTTTCTTTGTGCCTGTTTCAAGCAACGCGAATAAAAACATCAGATTCGGGATTTTGTTGATAAAAATTGTTATGAACAAAAAAACGACGATTTCACAGTGGTAACAGGGAGAAAGATTATCAGGAAGCTACCAGATAAATTATTTTTTTTTTAATTGAATATCTTCCCTGTAAAATCGCAACTGGGACAGAACAAAGATTATGTTGCAATTAACATTTTATAAGGCAATTTCCCCAAGATTTTTTACAAAAGTTATAGCATCGACCTTGTAATATGTACACAAAGTCTTTTATTAGCAAGTTCAAAAAATTATACACGTAGTTGTTAAAAAAAGACCATTTTTTACACTTATATATTAACACAAGTTTTTGCTCCGTCGGAAAATTTTCTTTTTTCTCGTGGAGCACGTGTCCTGAAAAATGATTAAATATTTTTTGAAAACTTTTCGGTCCAATAGTTGTCGAGATATACAGCCGCAAATATGTCAATTTGAGTGCAAATTCAATTGTTTGTAACGCTCTTACTTCAAGACGGGTCGTTACATGAAGAATTTGTTAGGACACACGAGTTTTCTTTTTCCATGAACTTTCCGAACATAATTTTATAACATTTTTATCTTAAAAGAATAATGTAATTGTTTCAAAAAATTGTTGCTATTCATAATATAATATAATACCTTGATATTCATAATCAGGGGACTTTTACGGAGCTCTGAAGCCAAAGTTACTGCGTCGCACTTTTAGTGCATCCAGAATTGTCACAGGCTACTCGATTATGTATGAAGATTAAGAAACGAAAAGAAAAAACATTCACGATTTTACCAAAACTGTGCCAGTAAAAAAATGTTTAACTGAAGTGTTCTGAAGCGTAATATTTTTTAAGTGCCTTGGCCTTGAATAATCTTCAAAGATTCTGCGAATAATAACGTTGTTAATGCTCTTTTTCACGGAAAACGGACTTTTTTTAAACTTTATTATGTTTTTCGGAAAAAATTTCTTGCTATAAATGTTATTAATTTTTTTCATTAATTTCACCAATTGTATTTAAAAATAGAAGTATGAAAGAGGCCTTCCAGCTACGAAGCCGACGCGTTAAATGTTTTTCGCCAGTGGCAAATATTTCAAAGTAGATTTTATCGAAAACAGCGAAAAAGCGTATATGACTGCTTTGGCAAATTAATACTCAGGTAATGAGCTTTCACTAAAAAGAAAATAAATCGATACTAAAATTCACAATTAGAGGTTTCCGCTTTTCAGAATTACAATCACTTTTTAAAGCTTCGCGAGTTTTTATGCAATTCAGTAACAAAACAGTTTTCCACTAATTTTAGGGCTTAAGACATTCAATAATTGAAGTTTATTGAATATGTTGGATCGAGACTAAAAATATTCTTTTAAATTATAAAGGTTTTATTGTATCGCCTTAAAGTGGGACGGATCTGGTATTTACTTGATTATTTTGTTTTTTAATTTTTATTTAACGGAAGGTGGGGCAAAAAGGACAATTTCGCAGATTTCATTCTATTTCTCTGAAACAAAAAATTTAAACAAACTCGCTGTGTATCATATTTAATACAGATAAACTTAGAAAACGTAAAAAATGCATGTAAGGTTGAAGATAATTTGTGTAAACAATTGGTGTGAACGAATAGTCAACTGTGTCGACTTCTGTGAGAAATTGTTTTTTAACTAGTATTTCTAAGGTTTATTTAAAAAAACGATAGCTGGTGTCTAAAAACTCTTCAATTTACGATTTAAAAAATGAAATAATTGATATTGTTAATAAAAAACGTTATAAACAAAAGACCTATTTTGGACTTTTCCTTGCTGAAAAATTTGTTTTCAGTTATCAAAGTACAAAGGGAGCTCAGAAAAGGGGAACTAGGGTAATTTTTTCACGAAAAAGGGCGAAAATAAGGGAAAGATTACACATTAATCTTTATATGTATAAAAGAAGAAACAACCTTTTTATAAGAATTACTGAATTTTTAAATAATGTTTAATGATTTTTTTGACTTCTGACATTGAAGAATTTTTTTTTACAACTTTGATATAGCTACAAGGAGATGCTCAAAGTTGGCATTTTTTAATCTCATAAATTTCATACTGAGGGTCCATTAGACAGATATTAATTTGCCAAAAAACATTATTTGCCACTAGCGCCTCTTTGTCGAAAAATCTACTTTTTTCAAAATTTTTGTTTCATGAAATGAAATGTTTATTCAATAAATCCTCATGTTGAACTCAACAGTTTGAAATTGAGGAACATTCAACTGTTGACAACTCAATGTTCAACTTTCTTCAATTTTCTTTTGTTTTCAATTTTCTTCGCTTTTAAACAGTTGAAAATTTAATTTTTTTATTTCCAACAATAGGATTTCCAACTGTTGAAAATGCAATTACCAGTTTTCTTTAATTTTCATCAGTTTAAAGAAAATTGAATTTAATAAATTGTAGCAGAATTATAATGGAATACGATATTTATTCTCTCTAGGCTCATTTGATAAAATACAATACAAGTTTCTTTAAAATTCGTCGACGAATGGCGTCAGAAATTATTACTTCAAAATTCGCTCGAATTTGGCTGTACAAGATTTCGGCTTTTCGCTCATCTAAGACATCCGAACAGATCCACAATACATTCAATACATACAAATGCGCAGAGGTACTTACACTTATCGCTCTCGGATAAAAGAGACGGTACCTTAATTTGCCTGGATAAATTCGATGGATAAAGACGATATTTTGTTATCAACCCCCTTGTGTGTATATGCTGCTTGTGTGTGTAAGCGCGGAGCGAAGGGGGGGATACCCAGTGAGATATGCGTGCGGGGGGGAGAGTCCCCCTATGTGCTATACGTGCCCCGGTGCTGACTA
>CAKNYM010049130.1:163910-177553 GCA_932195095.1 Andricus curvator
GTGTCGATGTTACGTGGTTCTCAACTATGGCCGGTGGCCGATAACAATTTCTACAAAAAGGTTGAATTTTCAACCAAAAACATGAATTGTCAACGACGAAGAGTAATTTTCTATCAAAAGATACGATTTCTCAACAAAACACATACATTTTTAACCAATCATTAAATTGTTAAACAAAGAAATTAATTTTCTACCAAAAAAGACGAGTTTTCAACAAATTATACATCAAGTTTGAGGCAAATAGTTAAACTTAAAATAATAAAAATACAAATTATTAACAAAAAATGGAATAATGAAAGTTTAGCTTAAAAACATCAATTTTCAATAAAAAAAAAAAAAATTTTCTACAAAACAGTTGAATTTTCTACCAGATCGTTGAATTTTCAAGACAAAAAGATAATTTTTTCACGCCAAGTTGCATTTTCAACAACGTAGTTGATTTTTCAGTTGAAAAATTAATTTTTAACAGAAAAAAAACAACTAATTTTCACAAAAAAAATCAATTTTAGAGAAAGCAGTTCTGCTTTCAAAAAAGGAATTGAATTTTCAACCAAGAAATCTTTTTCAGTGAGTAATTACTTTTTCATAATATATCAAATATCTTAACTTATACAGTCTACATATAACATGAGAAAAACGTTATCGCATAAAATTCGCAAGCACCGATAATCGAACCCTAATAAACCGCGCATTCATCATTTTTCAGGACATTCTCCACGTGAAAAAAGAAAATTTTCCGACGGAGCAAAAACTTGTGTTAATATATAAGTGTAAAAAATGGTCTTTTTTTAACAACTACGTGTACAATTTTTTTAACTTGCTAATAAATGACTTTGTGTACATTTTGCAAGGTCGATGCTATAACTTTTGTAAAAAATTTTGGGGAAATTACTTTGATTACAAATACTTTTGTTTCTTTGCAAAAATCTTAATCTTTTTTTGTCAATAACAAATTGTATAAACAAATGCAGCTATTTGATTTAGCTTTTGTTTTTAACGTGTTTTCAAAATGAGATATAAAACAAAAACTTTGTCGTTTCTCGATCTTCCTTTAATAAAAATCATTTGTTAATTATTTATTCGCGTTGCTTGAATCAGGCACAAAGAAAAACTGTTATCTCTTTTAAATTTTCTCTTCATTCAAACAATGTGTTAATTACGGCCTTAGAAACTTTTCCCGATTACAAGTACATGTCATGTGTGTATGAAGGTTGAAAATTTGATTTGTGACGAATTTAAAAATAAAAATAATTTTTAAAGTAATCGATGAATTAAAGTCCTTCAATTTCTCAACTTTCACGGGCAGGTAATGTGTCATTCGAATCGCAAAAATCCGTGGATGCTAATAATACTAGGTTCAAATTGCTATTTTGGGTGACTATGCTTATAGACAAGCAGAAAAGTATCAGGGAAAAGAGAAGCGGAGGGGCCCTGATGGTATCAGGGGCCCTAGGACTCCAGCCCTCCCCCCTTCTGTACACCGGATGCGATCATGGGGGTGGGGATGCGTTGCGAAATAGCATGATGGGTGAAGGTGTGAGGGGAGACGATGCGATGTGGCGCGCGCATGACGCGGCACGGCGCGAAACGATGGTGGTGGGGGATGCGGGATCGCGGACTCGAGGGCGGACGGCTACTTCCGTGTCAACTCGTGTTGACACAGCGGGTTGGTGAGCTCGGGGGGTGCTGTGCTGGGACCGACACGCTGGAACTCGATATCACGGTGTGCTGCTGCGACTTAGCGCACTCGAGCACAGTCGGGTGCTTTCGCGTAAACTCGGGTTTTGGGGGTCGGGGTGAAGGGAGACGATGCCATGTGGCGCACGACGCGACACGGCGCGAAACGATGGTGGTGGGGGATGCGAGATCGCGAACTCTAAGACATTCGGGTGCCTTCCTGTCGAGTCGGGTTTGAACTAGATTATTAAAACCCAAGAATAAATAAACTCGCTGTGTATCACATATAATGCAGATATACTTAGAAAACATAAAAAATTAATTTCATGTTAAACTTAATTTTTGTAAACAATTAGTGTGAAGAAATAGTCAACTGTGTCGACTTCTATGAGAAAATGTTTTTTAATTAGTATTTCTGAGATTTATTTAAAAAAAAACGATAGCTGGTGTCTAAAAACTTCAGATTACTCTTATAAAAATGAAATATTTTATATTGTTAATAATAAATCTTATAAAAAAACACCTATTTTTGGCTTCTCCTTGCTGAAAAATTGGTTTTCAGTTATCACAGTAAAAATGTATACCATTAAGCCATTTCCCTTTCGGGGTAGGCGTGACACTACCCGATTCGGGTAGTGTTTCTAGGTTGATAACTTGTAGTAAATAACTACAAGTGTGGGCTCACCACACCCACGATGTGCCAACAGCACTCAGTTTTCTCGAATGGTCACCCATCCAAGTGCTAACCGCGCCCAACGCTGCTTAACTTCAGTGATCTAACGAGAACTGGTTTTTTCAGCGTGGTATGGCTGTTGGCCAAAATGGAACTCAAAAAAGGGGAACTAGGGCAATTTCTTCACAAAAAAATTGGAAAATAAGGGAAAGATTACACATTAATATTTACATGTATACAAGAAGAAACATTCTTTTTATAAGAATTACTGAATTTTTAAATAATGTTGAATGATTTCTTAATGACTTATGACATTGAAGAATTTTTCTCACAAATTGGATATAGCTACAAGGGGATGCTCTAAGTTGGAGTTTTTTTAAATCTCATAAATTTCCTACTGAGAGTCCACTCGACGAATATTGATTTGCCAAAAAACATTATTTACCTTGTGATGAAGTTTTCAAGAAAACTTAGAAAGTTGTGAAAACAACTTTCCGGCGTCTCGCCGAAGCCGTACCTAACCTCGGAATTCGAGGAACGGCCGGCCAGAAAAAAAATTAATAAGAACACTCTTACCGTCCAGTCAGGAAAAATAAGTGCATAATAAGCAAGCACAGTAGGTATTTGTATTTTGGGATCTACGTCGAAGCGCCAGAGTGACCACAATTTTATAATATTGTAATCCTTCAGAATTTGCGCAAACGGGGTCGAGATTGAAACGGTATATCAAACTGACAGCTCGTAAACACCGAGCAGACAGCCAGCAGCAAGGACGCAGGACAGGAGGACGGAACGTAACCAACACGGCGCACCGTTCCCGCGCACGACACGGCGTCACTACCGGACGGCCGTGTTTCACCGACGAGGTGGGGAGGTGACGCAAGGAGTCGCCATTTTCCATCGCTGACTCCAAGACATGGCGACACTACCGGACGGCCGTGTTTCACCGACGAGGTGGGGAGGTGACGCAAGGAGTCGCCATTTGCCATCGCCGACTCCAAGACATGGCGACACTACCAAACGGTCATGTTTCACCAACGAAGTGGGGAGGTGCCACAACTAGCAGTCATGTTTCCCCGTCGACTTCATATCTCAGCGCCACGACTGGCGGCGAGTAGCGGTATTGAGGCGATCACCGAGTCAGAACGAACCAGCCCTGCAACCCCACACCGTTAAGCTTCACTAGCAGTGTCGAAGGCAGCACGTAACCGAGTCGACCAGCCCTGCACCACGGCATAGCTGGACGACCCCACGCTGCTAAGATTCAGTAAACGGCCTTGTACGAGTCAGCACGCGAGGACCAATGGGCAGCGCACAGCAGATGTTCGAAGGCACCCATTGGCCGAGATCGACAGGCCAGTCACCATCACTCCAACCGACCAATCGACAGGCGCGACACGAAGAGTCGAGAAGGAAGGAAGCAGAGAAGAACGCGGGACCTGTCACTTGTTTCTCCTGACTTGGCGGCGGTACGTCCGGAGTCACCGGGACCCCAAGGATTATTTTTCTGGGATTTATTCGGTAGACACCGGCATCCGAAAAGACTGAAAATGAACAATAAGAAGGAAGAATACGCCAAGTGGTTGCGCCAAGTGGGTGCGCCCGGCTCAAAGCCCGGCTATAATTAGTTGAGGCGGGCATTGCTTAAAGAAACCGCGGTGTAGACACGCGCAATGCACGTTAAGTGACGTGGTGTGAGCGCGGGTGTCTCGGGCGGCCATTTTTTTGTGGCGGGTCACTCTGGCGACAGGTCGACCATTTCTGATGCCTGTAAGATCCACGGAAATGTTTCCATAATTGTTAATGAACTATGTAGTGTTCCTATTTGATTTAATAAATGTTTTTTTTTATTGTGAGCTTAGAAATCGGATTCTTGATAAATTGAACAAGCGTCGCTTTCTTAAATATTACTCTCTCTCATTCTATCGATCTCGCCCCTCTTCTCGTGCATGACGCAGAGCTAGTCTTCTTTATTCTTCTTTATTCATAATGTGTCCCCTAAGGGTTTACATGACCTCCGTTTCTTACAAGACCATCTACAAACTTTATATTATCTTATCCTTACTATTGACAAATATTTACAAAAATTTACATCAACTCTTATATCTATCTCCTTACTTCTATATTAATCTAGCGCCAATTTACTGTCGGAAGAGTGAGCGAGCGATCAGAAGCGAGAGAGCGAGCGAGTGAGAGCGAGCGAGTGAGAGCGAGCGAGTGAGAGCGAGCGCATCTGCATCTTAATCTACTCATACTATTACATAATATCTACATGTAACTACTTAATGACCTTTACGCTTCTAATCTATGCGACTTCCGTTTCCTTTGTCCTTCACTTGCACTTCTCTTCTATCTCATTCTCATTTTGTCATTTTTCCATATCCATTCTTTCATTCTTTCTCATTCGCCCCTCTAGCCCCCTCCAACTCCTTCATCCACTCCTCACCCATTCCATCCTCACCTAGAATATTTATCACATTCTCTTGCCAGCTTCCTTTATCTTCCATTCCTCTCCTACATCCGTCCCATACATGCTCCCATGTTTCCTCCTCCCATTCACATATTCTGCACTTTCTGTTCTCTTCCTTTTCCCAATACATCCCCTCCCTTACCTCGTTTCCCAATCTAAATCTTGCTATTCTGGTCCATCGTCTCTCTCCCCATCCCTTTTCTAAATACTTTGGTACTCCTTCCTTTTTTATCAATTTATACCATTTATTATATTTTGATTCCTCAATCATTTCCCATCTTTCCATTAATTGTCTGTCCCTGTCCCTTCTCTCCAATTCTTCATAGCTTACTCCACTTCCCTCTCCTATATCTCTAGCACTAAAAAACTCCCTCCTTTCTTCTTCCCATCTTGTTAGTTGTACTGCCCTCCCGCTCCTTTCTTCTACCTCATTCAAGCACTTTTTCGCTAACTCCCCTCCCTTCCCCTCCCTTAACTTCATCTCGAATTGCCATGCTCTCTTACCCGCTCTAGTACTTAATTTATCTCTCTGTTCTTCTTCTCTCACCATATATCCAGGCGTCCTCCAGTCTACTCCTAGCGTCCACCTGTCATACCTTTCATGTAAACTTTCAATCTCTTTCCTTTCCTTCCATCCCCATATCTCCGCTCCGTAACCTATTACCGGCCATACCAGCGTATCAAATAACCACGTTCTCCTTCTCCAGTCTTTCTTGAACCTTCTTTTTCCTATTCCCCATATCTGTTTCATTATCCCTGCCGCTTTTTTTATCCTTTCTCTTATATAAACTCTATGATCTCCATTCATTTGCAAGGTATATCCCAAATATTTAAACTCCTTTACTTCTTCTAACTTTACTCCCTTCCATCTCCCAGTCCATTCTTTCTTTCTTCCCCCTCCTTTTCTAAAACTCATTATCTTTGTCTTTTCTACATTTAAATTCAATTTTTTCCCATCTAAATATTTCTCCAATCCTGTAATTAAGCCTGTCATCCCTTCTTCATCCTCTGCCATCAACACTATATCGTCCGCGTATGCCAGTGTATATATCTTTTCTTCTCCCATCCTAACTCCTCCCCATCCCTTTCTCTTCATTTCTTCTTCTAGGTATGAGATTAATATATTGAATAAAAGTGGAGTCAGAGGACATCCTTGCCTTACTTCTCTAACTAACCAGAAACTTTCTCCTACTTGCTCTCCTACCTTTACCCTGCTTTTTGTCTCTCTGAAGATTTCCGATACTCTCTTTATTAAGCCCTCTCGTATGCCCCTTTTCACCATAACTTTTTCTAGCTCGAATCTGTCCAATGAGTCGAATGTCGCCTTTAAGTCCACGAATATTGCTATCATTGTCCCTTTTTCCCTTTTAATCCTTTTATGTATCAGATAATTCAGAACATATATGTTGTCCATAACCCCCATTCCTTTTCTAAACCCTGTCTGATTCGGTGGCTGTATCTTTTTTTCCTCAACTTCTTTCTTCAATCTCTCCGACAAAACAGTTACATATACTTTATACAATGTAAGCATTAGCGTTACACCCCTATAATCTTTAACCTCCTCCCCTTTGCCTTTCTTCACTATGGGTACCACTACTCCTTCTTTCCATAACTCTGGCCACCCTTCTCCTCTCCATACTCTATTACACATTATCCATGCCCATTCCTTTAGTTCTGTCCCCCCATATTTCCATACTTCATTTGGAATCTCATCTATGCCAGGTGCCTTTCCATCTTTCATTATTCCTAACACCTTACCTAATTCTTCCCTTGTTATGTCCTCTTCCTCATCTCTTTCTCTACCATGTTTCGCTCCTTTCCTAACTTTTCTCTCTACCCCTTCTAGCAAATCCATAAAATATTTTTTCCATTCTACCATTTCAATATCCTGATTTACTCTTTTTCTTCTTTTTCTCTCTTTATTTACTACCTTCCAAACCTCTTCTTCCGTCCTAGCCTTCTCCGCCTCTGCCTCAAACCTTTTATTCTCCTCCTCTTTCCTTTGATGACACAACTCAGTATACTCCTTCTTTTTTCTCCTATATTCTTCTCCACTACTTTTTTCTTTTCTCCATTTTCTTAGTTCCTTTCTGACCTCCTTCTTTTTCTCTTTACATTCCTCATCCCATCCACTTATATTTCCCCCTTTATTTATTTCTTTTTTGCTTGTGCACTCTAATCCTCTTTTTATTTCTCCTATCATTATTTCCATCTCCTAGTCCACATTTCCCTCTCCCATTTTTATATTTCTAACCTTTTCTTTAAACTGTTCTTTTCCTTCCCTTGACCAATTCCCTTTTCCTGCTCTTTTTACCTTTGCTTCCTTTTTATCCATATTGTTATTACTTTTTTCTCCCTCTAATATCACTATTATGGGAAAGTGATCCGAATCTATATAATCCTCTACCTCTAGTTTCTTGACCATCTCTCTTACCACATCATCTACTATCACATAATCAATTACCGTTCCCCTTTCACCTCCCGAGTGTGTATATTCCCCTTCCTCATCTCCCTCTATATTTCCATTTAAGATAAACCATCCCAACTCCTCCAAGCTCTTTAAAAATTTCTTTCCCTCCCCATTTGGTATTTTGTCTTTGGATTTTCTTCCTCTCTCTCCTCCCCATTCCCTTCCTCCTCTATCTTCTGTTCTGGCATTGAAATCTCCCCCTATTATAAGCCTAATCTCTTCTTTATTTTCTTCAATCATTTCTTTCATCTCCTCTAATTTCTCCTGCACGTCACCGTTCACATAAACCCCCACTATCTTCCACTTCTCTCCTCCCATCTTTACCTCTTCTACTATTAATCCTTCTTTTCGTTCTTTCATCTCTTTCTTATCCTTCCCTGTTATACATTCGTTCCTTACTCCCATCACCATTTCTGCCATTGCTCTACCTTTTTTATTCTTCCTCTTTGCATTTTGACATTGCCATTTGTAGCCTCTTGGTAACCGTCCCCTTACTCTTTCCCATCCCTTTTCATCTAGCCACGTCTCCATCATTACTACTACATCCCATTGTGCCAAATTTCTCATAAACTCCCTATCCTTTCTCTCCAATCCTGCTATATTCCAGTAACATATCCTCCATTCTTCCCTACCTTCATGTCTCGTCTCTCTTTGCTTCTTACTATTTCTTATTTTCCTTTCTCCCGTTCCTTTCTCTACTAGTTTCCCGGTACCTCATTTCTTACTATCTGTTCACTTTCTTCGTCCCAATCCCACCATACTCCTTCTAGCTGTATTCTGCCATACTTAACCCACGTTCTTTTTCCCTTACTTCTTTCCTCTTCCGCTATTTGCCTTAACTTATACTGCATATTCCTTTCTGCCCATGTCAAATCGTCCTCTATTCTCTCCGAGCTTCCATATAACAACCTCTTCTTTGTCATCACTTCCCTTTTATGTTCCCATTTGTTCATCTTCACTAGTACCATTTTCTCTCCTCTTCGCGTTTCCTTTCCTACACTTCGCATTTCCTCTATCTCTACTTTAGCATCTATCCTTTTTAGCACATTTTCCACTCCTTCTTTCAATTCCTTTCCTCCTAATCTTAGACCCTTCATCACTATGTTTCTTTTCCTTTCATCTCTTTCTTTCCTTTCTAATTTTCTTTCTATTTCCCTTATCGTTTCCCTTTAATTATTTCCACTCTCCCCTACATTAAACTCCAGTTTTGATTTTTCGATCTTCACTATCCTACCCTCTATTTGTGCTACCTTTTTATTAAGCTCATCCTGTTTTTCTAATCTTTGTTTTAAAATCTGCATCCTTTTTTCTACATTTTCTCGAACTTCTTCCCATTTTCGCATCTCTTTTCTAAGTTCGGCCATTTCTTTCCTAATTTCGTGTTTTATTTAATCTCCTCTTTCTTCCTGTCGTTTTTCGTTCATCTGTATTACCTCTATCATCATTTGACGCAATTCTTCTAACTTTAACTTGTCAAATTCTATCGGCCCTCTAGGTTCAACTTTGTCTTCCTCTTTGCCCTTGTCTTTCTCCCCCGCTCTATTCTGTTCTTTTCTCGGTGGTGTTCTGATCATTTTCGGGGTTTTCAGGGTGGACCCTACTTCTAACTTGTCTTCGCTACTTCCTCTTTCTGCCCTATCCCTCTTCCTGTCTATAAACGGTTCGATTGAGCCAAAACTATCTGCCCTCAGTCTCTCCCTCTCTACCGTTTTCCTATACTGACCCCTTCTTTTTGTCTCACTTTTCGGCGTGCAGAATACGTCTTTGACAGAATCCATTAAAGCGTAACTTGCGTACCGCGTAGTTACTGTCACCACAGCGCTACCTCAACCTACTACCGTACCTTCTTCCGTGCTTCTCTCTCCCTATCCCTCCCTGTCGCCGCTACTCGGCTGCACCTGTCTCCCCACCTTGCTCCTCACGCTAAACCTCTCAGCCTACCCAAAATAGTCTCAATCTCTCGAAATATCACACAAATATTCACTTTAATTATTTCAAACATACAAACCCTCACTCACAAAACCCTCCAACACACTCGTCCCATCAACTCACCTCCAATTCCACTACAAACTCACTACAATTAGCACCACTCAATTACCGCTACCTTACACTTTCATGCCGGAAACGGAAGCCTGATATGGCCCAACTTTCGCCGGGCACACAAAAAATTAGTCTATTAGACTCATCATTTGTTCCGACGGATAGGCTCGGATAGGTTATCCTATCTGGCGCCTGAAAATAAATACAACGAGCTTCGTGGGTGGTTCGGGAGTCGAAAGGGTGCGAGTCACGAACTCGGTAGAATCCGGCAATTGTTTCGCAGCCTAAGGTAAGTGACAGCCAGATTTAATATAACCAAGTTTTCCAATCCTGGGCCAACCCCGGACAGGTCGTGATTAACCGAAGAGAACACGAGGTATTTGGAAAACTTGATTATAAATGGCGCCCAACATAGAGGGCCGTCACAAGTGACGCGAACAGGGTGAGAGAGAGGAGGGGAACAGAAAGTGACGGTAGGCAGACGGAACTGGTCGACCAGGGTCATAATATTCCTGCCTACTGACTATAATTAGTAGTAAATTTTTTAGTTCTTTTAGTTTTGCTTGGCTCTCGCTTATAGAAATCAGTGTCACTCCCCCACCCCCCTCTTAACTTGGTAGTATAATTTTTCTTTCTGCGCAAATAAACTAGGCAATAGGTATTTGCGCAGAATGCATTGAATCCAGACTACCTCGGTGATAAAGACAAACAGAATTTAAATGGAAAAATTTGGTTTAAATAATTAATTAATTATTTAAGCAGAGAAAAGGATTTTTTCCCCTAAATAATTCTTCAAGAATTGAAGAATTGTACGAGTATTTCGAGACTTTTTTTTTCTTTTTTTAGGTTATTTTGAGAATTTTTCGGATAGGGTCGAAATTTTTCGACGCTGATAAAGGGAGATACTACCGGAAATTTAAGGACATTTTTCTTATTTCCTTTTGTCCATCCAATTTTATTTTATTTCCAGGAATATTTTTTTTGTTCGCGTCTAGAGTAAAATTTCGCGGATTTCAGGGACGAGCAAGAACTAGCGCCGGAATTTGGGAAGTTATCGAAAAATTTTGAGAGGAACATGTAAACTTGAGAATTTTTTTCGGGAGTTTCGGGTAATTTTCGGTAGTCGGAAAATAAGTCGAAGGGAATAAAGGAAAAGTGTTACCAGTTTCGGGGTTTTTTTTTTGTCTCGGTCACATTGCTTTTGGAGGTAGTCGACCTCAGAAAAAAAATAGCAAAATCCCGATTTACCGGGAAGTTCGGCTAGTAGTGAAACACAGTCAGTAGCCGGAGCCGCGTCGGTGAAGACAATCTAGGGCCAGGATAGGCCACCTAAGGCCAGTTTAGGGGCGGTAATGGCGCAACTACCGAGTTGGGCGAATGACCTCAAAGGGGAGGCTCTTAGGGCAATTCTAAGGGAATTGCGCCTGAACACGAACGGAGTAGACGAGGTACTGCGGGAGCGAATGGGAAGGTATTTCGCGCGTCGTGGCGGTAACCAGGCGGTACCCTGGTACCCAGAGGACGACGACGTTCCAGGGCGAGTACCGCGGAAGTTAGGGACTGACGACGACACAGCGTGTCCACCGGAGGGTACTCGGTACCGGATCGGATTTCACCAACCTTTTACGATGTTAGAAACGACCCCTCATGGGCACCGACAATGGCCAGGGATGGGGGGAGACCAAGCCTTGCGAGGTGCGCTATCACCAACCTACACCCCACCTCCCATCAGAGAAATGTGGAAGGGGAATGAGGAGACAGTGACACCACCTTCTCAGGCAGAAACATTGATTGGGGGGAACGCGAGGAGCACTAGGGACGAGGACCCTCGTTTCGCGAAAGTTATACTAGGCCACGCGGAACAATAACTAGAGCCAGCGCGACAGACGAGCGAACCGACACGTCCTTACATCTAGCTCATTTGGTTTCCAGGGGAAGCGCGGTACCCCAACAGTACCAAGGGGCAATTAGGAGGACTGGGAGCCCCGGAAGGGCTCTGGGTTGGCCGAGACAAGACCGGGATTACCAAGCCTCGGTACCACTAAGCCGTAGTGTAACGACACCTTGGGCAAGTGGACCAACCGGTCAGACGGCATATTACCCACCGACAGTAAGTGCCCTAACGTGTGCTTCCCTAGTAACCACCTCGCAGCCGATTTTTACCACCGCGGTAATAAAAGACACGCGCCCGAGCAATGACTGGTACAGCCGGAATCTGGAAGCCCCGCTTAAGATAGAGACACCGCAGTACGAAACCGAAGACTGGGGCCGGACCGCAGAATCAGGGAGTTACCGGTACCCAAGGTACTATCCAGAGCCTCACCCGCGAGAACTCGCTCCGACTGACCGCCGTGAACACGGGCTATGGGAAAGTGAGGAGCCCCGAACAGATCGGACCACCCACCACTACCCAGCGTCGAGCCTCTTCCCTCACACGAACCCAACCTCAGCTAGGGGAGAAGAGGTCGAGCAAGAGCGATTAGTTCACCTTAGGGGCAGAACCGAGAATTATGATGGGTACGGGCCACCAGAATTTTTAGAGCCAAGTCAAGTTAAACGCAGGCCGTACGACACAGGGCATGGAAGACATGAACCCGCGCGACGATACCAAGGCGCGAGTTTTAGTCATACCCAAGACACCGGTATACGGGGGCTATGTGCAAAGACACTCGCTTGGGCCGAGAAGTCCGCGTGAATTTGAACCGGAAGCCACCACGAGTCGCGGGTATGCTCAGGGAAGAGGGCAGAGCCGCCTCTTTCCTCACGGACGAGGATTTGTTAGTCGCAATGCCCTTCCTCTTAAAAGACATTGCGTGCCACTGGTTCCGCCAGAACAGATTAAGATGGAACACGTAGGACCAGTGCAAGCGGCATTTTCAAGCCCGCTTTGGGGACGCTTACTACCAGGAAAGGTTAGAAGAGCAGATCCTCTCACGCAGGCAGGGCCAAGAGGAACCGGTAGCGGATTACCTGACCTGCATGTATGGGCTCTACCAGCTCTCGACCAGGCCAATGGATCTCGAGGTCCAAATGAATCGAGTAACGCGAACTTCAGGTCCGACTTTAGGAGGGCCATCAGGCGTTATGAATTCACTGATTATAACGGCTTGGCGGCCCTAGCGGCGGAATACGAGCGAGTAATATCCACGATAGGTGAGGATATAGCCTCACCGTCCCCCGAAAAGTCCCTGATCCCAGAATATGCGTACAAGGGAAAAGGCCCACCGCCCAAAAAGAACAATTCTGTAGCCGCTATCGCCCCGACTCTAGTTGATAGCGGTAACACGCAGAATCCGTCGGAGTTAGCACAGCTGATAAAGGCCCTAATCGCGACAATAGAGAGCGACAAGCGGGGTTCAAAGGCAAACCCGGGCAAAGACGAAGCCAAGAATAAGCCCAAGTTCGAGGGATCCAACAGACGCAGTGATAGGAACCCTCGGAACCGTAAGAACTCGGCAAAGTCGACCGACAGTAAATCGGAACAGTCTCCAAAAAGGAGCTCGGGGTCGTCCACTTCCAATAAACAGAGGGACGACTCGGAGATAGAATGCTGGAACTGCCGACAAAAGGGTCACTTCCAGGTCGGTTGTACGAAAAACTGAAGACGCAATTATTGTCGTCGATGCGGCAAAGAGGAAGTGACTACCAAAGAGTGCGAACTGTCCGGGAAGTGTCCGGGAAACCGAAGAAGGGAGAAGGCGTAGGGGTCAACCCTTCTTACTGGAGTCTCGGATTGACCTCACAGGACGACATTCCTGGTGTAACTGATACTTTACCGTGGGGTTTTATAAAAGAAAAGTCGTCTAACATACGATCCTTCATATAAAAACAGGTAACCTCCATTGGTCCAGATCATGGTAGTCGCCATGTTGTAGTAAATGATATGTTAACGAACGTCGGATAGCGGCAAACGGTACGCTAAACTCGAAGAACATGCGCAGTAACGTCAACACGTGACTTTAGCGTTTACCAGAAGCTACGGAAAGCGGTAACGCTAAACTCGCAGAGCATGCGCAGTAACGTCCACACGTGACTTTAGTGTTTACCACAAGCTACGGAACGCTATGCAAAATCTCCCTATTATCGGTGATCGATAAAATAAGAAATCTACTTTTATACTTCTGTTGATTTTAATTTTAATATAGAGGTCACCAAAAATTAGTGAAATACATTTTAAATATATTAACAAAGTCATCAACAATTCACCTAAATTAAATTTTTTATGTATTATGCATAATAATCATTCATTAAAAAAGAACAGCTGTTATTGAAAGTAATAGTAAAAATACATAAATCGAAATAATTAAAATCAA
>CAKNYM010049131.1:25178-39392 GCA_932195095.1 Andricus curvator
CTTCATGTCAGGTCCAGATCTCCTCCTGCCAGGCGTGGCCCTTCTCGTGGATATAAACTTGAAATTCAATAATATATCCTAAGTTATTTCAAAAGGCAACAATTTCTTTAAACAAGAGTGTACCGCATTAGGTACCGCCCCTCTACGCGAGTGAATTCTCCCTAGATACTACTACCTACTATAAAGGAAAATTCAATCTTCTTTTTCTTATTGCAGAGCTCTTCCTAACAGACGTTATTCTCCGGGTTCTCCGGTCAAGTCTTATCCTCCTACCAAGCCTATTCTTCATGCCAATTTCAGATCTCCTCGTGCCAAGCCTCTTCTTCATGTCAGGTCCAGATCTCCTCCTGCCAGGCATGGCCCTTCTCGCGGATATAAACTTGAAATTCAATAACATGTCCTAAGTTCGTTCAAAATGCAACAATTTTTTTTAATACGAGTGTACCTCATTAGGTACCGCCCCTCTACACGAGTGAATTCTTCCTCCAGGCGACTATCAACTATAAAAAAATTGAATCTTCTGATTCTGGATTCAGAAATCCTTCTAAGAGATGTTATTCTCCGGGTTCTCCGGTCAAGTCGTCTCCTCTTGCCAAGCCTCTTCCTCATGTCAGGTCCATATCTCCTCCTGCCAGGCGTGATTTTTTTTCTAGTACTTGGATATAAACTTGAAGAACTTAGATTCACTCGGTTTCGTCCCCACATGAATTACGCGAGTGAATTCTCCCTCGATACGACGGTCTATAAAGAAAAATGGAATCTTTTTTTCTTGTTCCAGAATTCCTCCTAACATACGTTATTCTCCGGGTTCTCCGGTCAAGTATTATCCTTCTGCCAAGCCTCTTCTTCCTGTCGGGTTCAGATCTCCTCCTGCCAGGCGCAGTTTTTCTCTCGTACTTGGATATAAACTTGAAGAACTTAGATTTACTCGGCTTCATCCCCACATGAAGTTGCACCAGTTATTTGAAATTCGAAAATACATTTTTCCTCACGATAAGCCAATTCAAGCGTGACAAGGGGTTTCTCAAAGATTTGGTTACATAGCTTATGGACGAACCCCTTATGCACATCGCTGAAAATGCGGATGCGTGAAATATTCGCGATTGTAAAATTGTTGCGCCTGGTCTTACGAAGAAAAAGAAAGTGGAGATTTCTTAAAAGCTAGCAGTTCGAGATCGGCGTGAGATTATGACATGCAGACAGGTAAGCTAGGAAATGAAATTGGTTGGGTTCGCGCGCAGTTGAGAACCGGGAAGATGGTAAAATAAAGTAATTGTTGCTATTACCGTGCACACTACGCGTGTAAAAATCGTGCAGGTGTAGGAGTGGGTGTGAGGTCTCTGATGCTCGACTTGTGAGAACCCGGGCAATTACCCGACACTATTCAGATCGCAATCCAAGCCGCAATCCGTTCATAACGAATTAATTTAGATGTCTTAATTGCATCAGTTAATTGTTCTGGAACGTACCTAAGTGCGCCGCAATTCACTGTTTCTTCCACTTGCATTCGCGATTCACCCCCATCCCTAAGGATGTACTGAACAAAATTTATAATTTAAAAAATAAAGTGCATTTTTTTAAATGTAAATTCTTATTCAGAAAAAATCTTGAGCGAATATACGCGGCTTGGATCGTATGACTTTTATGACTTTTTTCGACTTTTTTTAAAGTTCGCTATACTTTGTTTCAATCTCAATTAAAATCAAATTGAACAAGTTATATTTTCGTGAATCCGTATTCAAGTTTTAATTTTTTTTCAAATTTTTACATTTTTTACATTTTTATATTGAAAAAATTAAAATCGATTAATTTCAAATTTAATTATATTCTTTATATTCCTTCCCCTATTCCTATTTCACTCCCTTTTTTTTAAGAATTCCTTATTTTGTCTTTTTCGAGAAACTTTTCCTTTTTCTTGTTTTTTCGCTTGAATGCGATTGATGCAGCCCGATAATAAAATTCAATTACTTTTGGTTATTCATTTTAGGCAAAAATTCAACTCTTTGGCTGGAAATTTGATTATTTTGTGGAAAATTAATCTATTTTATTAAAAAAGTAATCTTTTTTGGTCGAAAATTTAACTGTTTTTTTTTTAACATTTGTCTTTTTGGATAGAAAGTTCACCCTCTTGGGTAGAAAATCCCTCTTTTATGGTAAAAAATCATTTCTTAGGTTTAAAAATCATCATTTTTGGTTGAAAATTTAAGTGTCTTCTGAAAAATTCGTCTTTTTTCGAAAATTTAACTATTTGGTTACAAATCCATCAGATTTTTTGAAAATTCGTCTCTTTTAATTCAAAGTTCAACTATTTGATTGCAAATGCAACTGTTTGGTTAAAAATTCCTCTTTTATGGTAAAAAAATCATTTTTTAGGTTGAAAAATCATTTTTGTTGGTTGCAAATTTAACTGTCTTCTAAAAAATTCCTCTTTTTGTTTGAAAATTCAACTATTTGTTAAAAAATTGTACTATTTGATTAAAAATCCATCCGTTTTCATTAAATTTTTCATTATTTGGTTTTCAATGCAACTATTTGGTTGAAAATTAATTTTTTTAATTCGACTATTTGGTTGGAAATTTATCTTTCTTCGTTAAAAATCATCTTTTTTGGTAAAAAATTAACTTTTCAGGTTGATAATTTAACTGTCTCTCAATTCTTTCTTTAAATTATTTTTTATAACTTTAATTTAAAAAATTATTTTATTTTATTTTATTATTAAAATTATAATTAATTTTAACAAAACTTTAATTTAAAACTTAATTATTTCAATTTGAAAAGTCTACTTTTATATTTTTGGTTCGTAATTCATGTTTTCTGGCTAAAAATTCTACTGTTTGGTTGAAACTTGATTTATTTTGTTAAAAATAACACTATTTTCTTTAAAATTTATCTGTTCTCGTTCAAAGTTCATTCTTTTTTTCGAAAATTTTTGGTCCATAATTCAACTCTTTTGGTTAAGAATTCTACTATTTGGTTGAAAATTAAACTATTTTCTTCCAAACTCATCTTCTCTTATTTGAAATTTAATTACTTTCATTTGAAAATTCTACTATTTATTTTTGGGTTCGTAAATCATGTCTTTTGACTAAAAAAAATCTACTATTTGATAATTTAATTATTTTCTTGAAAATTAAACCATTTTATTCAAAAGTAATCTTTTTTGGTTACAATTTTTTATTTTTTTTTATTTCAAAAGTCCACTATTATATTTTTGGTTGATAATTAATCTTTTTTGGTTAAGAGTTCTTCTATTTGTTTGAAAATTTGATTTTTTGTTAAAAATTAAACTATTTTCTTTAAAAGTCATCTTTTTTTAGTTAAATTTTGATTCTTTTTAGTCACATTTTTGGTTTAAAGTGAATTATTTTTATATAAAAACTCTACTATTATATTTTTTGTTCATAATTCATCTCTTTTGGTCAAAAATTCTATTATTTTATTAAATTTTTTTTTTTTTTTTTTTTTTTTTTTTGAAAATTATACTATTTCCTTTAAAACTCATCTTTTTTTTAGTTGAATTTTAATTTTTTCATTCGAAAAGTCTACTATTATATTTTTTATTCATAATTCATCTCTTTTGCTGAAAAATTGTTTTATTTGGTTAAATTTTTTTTTTTTTGAAAATTATACTATTTCCTTAAAAAGTCATCTTTTTTTTAGTTAAATTAAAAAATTTTCATTTGAAAATTCTATTATTATATTTCTTGTTCGTAATTCATCTCTTTTGGTGAAAATTCTATTATTTGGTTGAAATTTAATTATTTTATTGAAAGTTGAACTATTTTCTTCAAAAGTCATCTTCTCTTATTTGAAATTTAAATAATTTTATTTGAAAATTCTACTATTATGTTTTTGGTTCGTAAATCATGTCTAAAAAAATCTACTATTTGATAATTTAATTATTTTCTTAAAAATTAAACCATTTTATTCAAAAGTAATCTTTTTTGGTTAAAATTTAATTGTTTTTATTTCAAAAGTCCACTATTATATTTTTGTTAATAATTAATCTTTTTTGGTTAAGAGTTCTTCTATTTGTCTGAAAATTTAATTTTTTCTTGAAAATTGAATTATTTTCTTTAAAAGTCATCTTTTTTTATTTAAATTTTAATTCTTTTTAGTTGAAAAGTCTACTATTATATTTTTGGTTCATAATTCATTTCTTTTGGTTAAAAATACTATTTTTTGATTCAAATTTAATTATTTTCTTAAAAGTTGAACTATTTGCTTTAAGTCACCTTTTTGATTTAAAGTGAATTATTTTTATTTAAAAACTCTACTATTATATTTTTGGTTCATAATTTATCCATTTCGGTTGAAAATTCTATTATTTGGTTGAAAATTTAATTATTTTGTTAAAAGTTGAACTATTTGCTTCAAAAGTCATCTTTTTTTAAGTAGAATTTTAATTTTTATATTTGAAAAGTATACTATTATATTTTTGGTTCATAATTCATCTCTTTTGGTTAAAAATTCCATTATTTGGTTACAATTTTTTTTTTTAAATTATACTATTTCCTTTAAAAGTAATCTTTTTGTTAGTTGAATTAAAATTTTTTTATTTGAAAATTCTATTATTATATTTTTTGTTCGTAATCCATCTCGTTTGGTGAAAATTCTATTATTTGGTTGAAATTTAATTATTTTCTTGAAAGTTGAACTATTTGCTTTAAAAGTCACCTTTTTTGGTTTAAAGTGAATTATTTTTATTTAAAAACTCTACTATTATATTTCTATTTCATGATTTATCTCTTTTGGTTGAAGATTCCACTATTTGGTGGAAAATTCAATTCTTTTGTTGAAAAGTCAAGTATTTTGTAAAAATGTGATTTTATTTGATCGAAAATTCAAATATTTAGTTGATCATTTCCTATGAAAAAGACGATTACTGTTGAATTTTCGACCAAACGAGATGAATTCTAAACCAAGAATATATTCATAGACTTTTTGATTAAAAAGAATTTTAAAAAGTCATTTTTTTTTAATTGAAAAATTCATCCTTTATAGTTGAAAGTTAATTGCTTTCAATTGAAAAATCAACCATTATATTTTTGGTATATTTTTGGTAAGTAGTTATAAACAATAATAAATTGTTTGAACAACTATTTTTATTAACTTTCATTAATTATTACCTCACTAAGTTAAAAAGTGGGAAAAAGGTTATAAATTTCAGAAAAAACCGCAAATATCTGGCATTAATATAGATGAAGATATTTATTAACAATAATAATTTGTTTAAACAATTAATTTTTCTTAACTTAAATAATTATTAAGTCACTCCAAGTGGCAAATAGACAAATAGTTAAAAATTTCAGAAAAAACCACAACTTTCTACCATCGAGCAAAGAGAATATTTTTAACAATAATAATTAATTGTTTAAACAATTATTTTTGTTAATTCGAATTAATGATTACTTCACTCTAATTGAAAAATGGACAAAAATTAAAAGAATTCAGAATAAAACCGCAACTATATAGTATTAATATAGAAGATAGTTATAGACAATAATAATTTGTTTAAACAATTATGTTTACTATATTTAAATAAATATTAACTCACTCCAGATGAAAAGTGAACAAAAAGTTGGAAATTTCAGAAAAAACCGCAATTTCTAGCATTATTCAAAGATAATATTATTAACAATAACAATAAATTGTTTAAACAATTATCTTTGTTAACATTACCTCTCGCTAATTCAAAATTGGATAAAAAGAGGAAAATTTTTGAAAAAAGCGCGACTTTCTATCTCCATTCTAAGAGAAAATTGCTAAAAACAATCATAAATTATTTAAACAATTCATGTGAACATCTAATTAATTATTTAATAATTAAATTAATTAAAAATTAATTTATGTGTGGATTTGAACAAATTTCCGGGCGTTATTGATAAAAATTTTTAAAAAAATCCAATCGATTTTTGGACCACCCTACTGTACAAAAATGTAAATAAATAAATGAACAAATGAACAAAAAAAGTAAATAAAAATAAATTTTTTTTAATTTATAATAAATCAATTTTTTCAATTTTCTTTTTATGAATTAAAAAAAAAATTTTATAAATTTTTTTTATAAATAAAAAATAAAAAATTTTGCATCATTTTTTTTCTAAAGTTTAAAATAAATTTTTTAAGTAAAAAAAAATAAATTTTTAAAAAAATTTTTCATTAATTCATTATACATTATGGCTTTCACCGAGCCACACATCCGCTGAAGAGTTGATTTGTTAAACTGTTTAATAAACAAGTAAGAGGGCAATTATGTCATAATTTATGATTATGAAGAAGCCTTTCATAATAATAAATGCGGTAGCTTTGAAATGTTTCAAGTAGCGTGAAACATGAGAATTTATGTAAGTCATTTGCTGTAAAAGATTCTTTCGAATTCTTAATACAGAAATTAATATCGCGTGAAAAATATAGAATAGTCTACAAAGTAGAAAAGTTTCCATTATTCATTATTACTTTTATCAGGCTAGATTTCTGAATTGAACGCAATTTTATGATATTAAAACTGCCGTGATATTGGAAAAACACCGTTGGAATCGTGAAAAAAAGATACACCTGATCATTAAAATAACTTTTTTAAATTGTTCATAACTTTAAAAATAATTGTTGCACCATTTTTTACAGAATTTTCTTAAAACTAACATCCTTCCACACCTTATCTCTAACGCCGCTCGCTCACATCGCATTGCCTTCCTCGCTTCGCCTCGCATGCATGTCCCAACTTTCTTGCTTTGCCTCGCATTACCAAACTCTGCCTCCGCGGCTAATACCTGATACTTATCTACTATTTACAATATTTACATTTACTTATATTTACTTCCTCTATTTACAATCTTTCCTTCTCCATTCCTCTTCCTCCTTCCTTCTCTTCTTCACCATCTTACCCAAGACTCCCTTCACCCATGTTACTGCCCTTTTGTCCCCCCTTTCATGCATCAATACCTTCATGCTTATCCCACTCCTTTCCACCTCTACGCACTCCTCCAACCAGTGCTCCACTCTTGCCTCCCCCTTCCCACATAGTTCACACATCCTCTTTTCCCTAGTTAAATGATACTTTAGGCTATGTGACGAGTGGGTCACGTGACCGGATCTACCTTACCGACACTTTTTTTATTTCCTATTTTATTTTCACACAAATAGCCACATCGAGTTGAAAATTTGGGATAATAAATAAGACGCACTAAGAAAGGTGGGTCCTGAATTTTAATAATCATGAGAAAAGCAAAGTTGAAATTAATTTTATTATTATAGTTAAAAATCGCAACCATTTGATTGAAAATTATTCTCTTTTGCTTGAGGATTCAAACCATTTTGTAGAAAATTCATCTTTTTTGGTTGGATTCAACTAAACGTTTCTTTTGTTCAAAATTTAATTATTTTGTTGAAAATTATGTTTTCTAGCTGAAAATTAATTGTTTTAACTAAAAACTTAACTCGTACACGTTTGGTTCAAAATTTATTTTCTTAACTTGAAAATTCAAATATTTGGTTTAAAATTCCTTTTTTTTTTTTGAAAATACGAATTTTGTGGGGGAATATTTAAACTTCTTGGTGACTAATTCATCTTATTGGTCAAAAATTTGAAAATTGATCTTTTTGGTTAAAAATGAGTTTTTTCTCATTTAGAATTAATTTTTTTAACTGGAAATGTGACTGTTCCATTTTTTGTCGAAAATTTATGTTTTTTTATAGAAATTTAATCTTCCTGGTGGAAAATTATACTATTTCGTTGGAAACTAACTCTAATTTTATTGAAATTTTTTTTTTTTACTGAAAATTTAACTATTCTATTTTTAGTTGAAAATTTATCTGTTTTCGGTGAAAAACTATTTGTTGAAAATTCGTCTTTTTGGTAAAAGAGTACTCTCATTAGTTGAAATTTGATTTTTTTGGTTAAAAATTCTTTTCTTTAGTTGAAAATTTAACTGCTTTGTTGAAAATTCGTTTTTTTTTTGGGTGAAAATTTATTTAACTAACTGAAAATTATCCTACTTTATTTTTGATAAAAAATTCACCTTTTTAGTTCAAAATTCATGTATTTGGTTAAAAATAATTTTTTTTTCAGTTGAAGATTCATAATTTTTAGTTGAAAATTCACTTTAACTATTCCATTTTTGTGTGGAAAATTTACCTTTTTTGGTAGAAATATAATCTCGCTCTTTAAAAAAATTATCTGTTTAGTAGAAAATTTAACTATACTATTTTTTTGTTCAGAATTCATTTATTTAATTAAAAAAGACTATTCAGTTGAAAAATCGTTTTTTTTTCTTTATAAAAAATTCATCTTTTCGAGTGAAAAATTCACTAATTGGACAAAATTTCATATTTTTGGTTGAAAATTCATCATTTTTATTAAAAATTAAATTCTCTGGTTGAAAATTCGTTTCTTTTTAGTTGAAAATTAATTTTTTTAACTGAAGATATAACTATTTCATTTCCACTTAAAAATTTATAATTTTAGTTGCAAATTAATTAATTTTGCTAAAAACTCGTTTTTTTTTAATTTACTTTTTTCTAACTGCAAATTGAAATATTATATTTTTGGTTCGTAATTTTATCTTTTTTAGTTTAAAATTTAATTATTTTGTTGAGAATTTATTTTTTGGTTGAAAATTGATTGTCTGTAATGAAAATTTAATTCTTCTATTTTTTGTTAAAAAATCTTTTTTTTTATGAAAAAAAAATATGGTGAAAATTCGTTTTTTTTTGTTGGTTGAACATTTATTTTTCTGATATTTTAACTATTCTAATTTTTGTTGAAAAATGATTTTTTTTAGATGAAAATTCATGTACTTTGTTGAAAATGAGTCTTTTTTTGTAGAAAATTTTCCCCTTTTTAAAGAATTCCTCCTTTTCCCCTTTCCCCCCTTTTTGTCGTTTTTTTTGGCTGAAATATGAACTAAATCGATAGAACCCCATAAAAAATTAAATTTTTTTGGTTAAAAGTTTATTCTTTTTGGTTAAAAAGTCTACTATTATATTTCTAGTTCAGAATTCATTTCGTTTGGTTAAAAATTCGACCAGTAGGTTTAAAATTTAATTATTTTTTTGAATATGCAACTATTTTCGTAAAGAGTTATCTTTTTCTTCAAAAACTCAACTTTTTTATTGAAAGTTGAACTTATTTTTTCAGAATTCATTTTTGGTTGAATATTAATTCTTAACGCAAATTTAACTATTTAATTTTAAATTGAAAATCGATTTTTTTATTGAAAAATTCATGTGTTTTGTTGGAAATTTGTCTTTTTTTTGTAGAAAATTAAATTTATTGGTTAAAAAATCATTTTTTCGTTAAAAGAAAGTCTTTAGTTGAAAGTGTAACTATTTTGTTAAATTTTTTTGTTTGTTTAAAAACTAATTTTTTTAAACTAAAAATGTGGCAATTCCATTTTTGGTTAAAAATTAATATCTTTAATCAAAAATGAATGATTTCAAATTAAAATCGTTTTCGTTTGAAATTGGAAAATTAAAACATGTTTTTTTCTAGTTAAAAATTCTACCATTTGGCTGAAAATTAATGTGTTTTGTGGAAAATTCGTCTTTTTTGGGAAAAATTCATTTTTTGATTGAAATTTTTTTTTTTTTTGTTAAAAAATATAACTTTTTGGTTTAAAATAGGCCTTTTTTGGTTGACGATTTGACTATTCTGTTGAAAATTCGTCGTTTTGGATTGAATTCAATAGTTTTTAATTTCAAATTGAAATCTTTTTTGTTTGTGATATCAACATTTACCAGTTTTGTTGAGAATTCAATTTTTTTGTTGGAAAAAAACTATTTGATTCAAATTTGAATCACTTTTTGAATTTTTTTTTTTTTTTTTAAGATTCATAATTCTCTATGAAAAAGTATCTGTTTAATTGAAAATGTAAATATTTCATTGAAATTTTTTTTTCTAATTCATTTTTCAACTGAAAATGTAGCAATTCCATTTTTAGTTACAAATTCATATTGTAAATTAAAAAATTATGTTTTCTAGTTGAAAATTCTACCATTTGATGGAAAATTAATGTATTTTGTTCAAAATTCGTATTTTTTGGCAAAAATAAATTTTTTTTATTTAATAATTTCTTTTTTTATTTTAAATGTAACTATTTGGTTTAAAATTAATCTTTTTTGGTTGACGATTTAACTGTTTTGTTGAAAATTCATTCATTTTAGTTGAATTTAATAGTTTTTGATTTCGAATTGAATTTTTTTTTAAATAAGCTATTTGGTTTAAAGTTGAACTATTTTTTTTAATCATTTTTTT
This sequence comes from Andricus curvator, assembly GCA_932195095.1. Lineage (NCBI taxonomy): Eukaryota > Metazoa > Arthropoda > Insecta > Hymenoptera > Cynipidae > Andricus > Andricus curvator. The sequence goes on from CAKNYM010049131.1 coordinate 35,434, forward strand.
GTTTTAACATTCATAATTTTCGGTGAAACTCCATCTGTTTAACTAAAAATGTAACTATTTTGTTAAATTTTTTTTTTTTGTTTTCTAGTTGAAAATTCTACCATTTGGATAAAAATTAATTAATTTTATTGAAAATTCGTCTTTTTTGGTGAAAATTCGTTTTTTTTAATTTATCCTTGTTGATTAAAAACGTAACTGTATGGTTTAAAATTAATCTATTTTGGTTGACGATTCAAATAATTTGTTGAAAATTCATTCTTTTTAGTTGAATTTAATAGTTTTTGATTTCAAATTCATTTTTTTTTTTGTTTTTTTTTTTTTGAAAAATAAAGTATTTGGTTTAAAGTTAAACTATTTTTTTAAAATCATTTTTTTGTTTTAACATTCATAATTTTCGGTGAAACTCCATCTGTTTAATTAAAAATGTAACTATTTTGTTGAACATTTTTTTTTGTTGAAAATTAATTTTTTAACTGAAAATGTAACAAATCCATTTTTGGTTTAAAATTTATATTGTAAATTGAAAAATTATGTTTTCTAGCTGAAAATTCTACCATTTGGATAAAAATTAATTCATTTTATTGAAAGTTATTCTTTTTTGGTGAAAATTAGTTTTTTTTTAATTTATCCTTTTTGATTAAAAACGTAACTGTATGGTTTAAAATTAATCTTTTTTGGTTGACGATTTAAATATTTTGTTGAAAATTCATTCTTTTTAGTTGAATTTAACAGTTTTTGATTTCAAATTGATTTTTTTTTTTGTTTGAAAAATAAACTATTTGGTTTAAAGTTGAACTATTTTTTTTAAATCATTTTTTTGTTTTAACATTCATAATTTTCGGTGAAACTCCATCTGTTTAATTGAAAATGTAACTATTTTGTTGAAAATTTGTTTTTGTTTTTTTGTTCAAAATTAATTTTTTAACTGAAAATGTAACAAATCCATTTTTGGTTTCAAATTTATATACTAAATTGAAAAATTATGTTTTTTAGTTGAAAATTCTACCATTTGGATAAAAATTAATTCATTTTATTGAAAATTCTTCTTTTTTGGTGAAAATTCGTTTTTTTTTAATTTATTATTTTTTATTAAAAACGTAACTGTATGGCTTAAAATTAATCTTTTTTGGTTGACGATTTAAATATTTTGTTGAAAATTCATTCTTTTTAGTTGAACTTAATAGTTTTTAATTTCAAATTGATTTTTTTTTGTTGAAAAATAAACTATTTGGTTTAAATTTGAAATATTTTTTTAAAATCATTTTTTTGTTTTAACATTCATAATTTTCGGTGAAACTCCATCTGTTTAATTAAAAATGTAACAATTTCGTTAAAATTTTGTTTTGTTTTTTTGTTCAAAATTAATTTTTTAACTGAAAATGTAACAAATCAATTTTTGGTTTAAAATTTATATTGTAAATTGAAAAATGAAAAATGATGTTTTCTGGTTGAAAATTCTACCATTTGGATAAAAATTAATTCATTTTATTGAAAATTATTCTTTTTTGGTGAAAATTCGTTTTTTTTAATTTATTCTTTTTTATTAAAAACGTAACTGTATGGTTTAAAATTAATCTTTGTTTGGTTGACGATTTAAATATTTTGTTGAAAATTCGTCTTTTTTAATGAATTCCAAAATATTAATTTTTCTTTAATAATAATCAAATAAAATTTCTGTTACAATACTAAATATTTATTTCTTCCAATTATTTTAATACATATTCTTAATGAAATTTATTTAAATTTAAATTTTATAGATTTTAAATTATTTTTATCAATTTTATTAAACATAAATTTTTCAGTTCTTGATTTCAAATTAATATAATTTTTGTTTGAAATATCAACTTTTACAAATTTTGTTGAAAAATCACCTTTTTTGGTTAAAAAATAAACTATTTGATTTAAAGTTCAACTACTTCATAGAATTCTTTTTTTTTTTAATTCATAATTATCCTTAAAAATCATCTCTTTAGTTTAATATATAACTATTTTGTTAAAAAATGTTTTTTTTCCTGTTGTCAATTTTTTTAACTGAAAATGTAACAATTCCAAATTTAATGTATATTGTTGAAAAATCGTCTGTTTCTGTTAGAAATTTATTTCTGTAATAGAAAATGAGTTTTTAAAAATTTAAAATTGATTTTTTTGACAAAAAATTCAAATATTCAATTTTTTAATGAAAATTCATCTTTTTTGATAACAAATTTGTGTTGGATGTTTTTGTATTGAAAATTTCTGTATTTTATTGAAAAATTATCTATTTTGGTCAAAAATTAATCTTTTCGATGACTAATTCACTTTTCCGGTTAAACAAAAAATATTTCTTCGGTTTAAAATTATTACTTTTTTAATTGAAAATTCATTTTTTTTCAAACGGAAAATTTAATTATTCCATTTTTTCTCAAATTTAAATTTTTTTGTCAAAAATTCGACTTTTTGATTTGAAAACTCAATATTTTGGATAAGACTTTTTTTCTTTATTCACTTAGAAATCTTTCTTGGTTAAAAACTCAACTCTTTTGTTACTAATGCCTTTTTTCTTGCTTTGGAAATTATTCTGTTTTGATTAAAGATTCAAATAATTTTTTGAAAATTCGTATTTTTTGGCCTAATTCTACTACTTTTTATTAAATATTACCATATTTTTTTTATCACTTTAGTTGAAAATTTAACTATTTTCTTGAAAATTCCCTTTTTCTCGGTTAAAAATTAATTATTTTAACTCAAAATATTATTCTTACACTTTTTGTTCAAAATTTATCTTTTTAAGTGAAAAACTCAACTATGAAAATGAAAAATTGTTCAGGGAAAAGTTAGGGAATTTTGAAATTCGTATTTTCTAGCAATTTTATTATTAAAAATTTGATTACTCTATACCCCTAATTTTGGATTTTAATAATATCAAAATAACGAGCGTTTATAAATTTTAGCTTTTGGTGAGTAACTTAATTTACAGAACTTATTAATTAAACAGTTTTATCCGTAGGTTTGAAATTAATGAAATTAAAAAAAATTAAATTAACGATAATGAATACTTCGGAAAAATAATTTTCTGTGAAACAAGAAAAAATCTGCATCTGCCTGGATTCGAACCGTGAACGCCACTATATGTGAGAGAGGCGTTAACCAATTACGCCACCGTCACCTTATCAGATCTGTTCCTTTTTTTCAAAGCTACTTTTATTGGGCTACTATGCCTCTTTCTCCACTGTCATAAATGTATCCTTTTTGATCAAAGTGAGCTTCATCTAAATTAATTTTTGGAAGGCGTTATTACCATTCTAAGGCATGTTGACGTCCGAATTTTCAAATTTCCATTAATTAAAATTTGATGATTAACAATTCAATCGAAAAAATAATTTTTTGAAGAACAAGAAAAAATCTGCCTCATGTATAGTGGCGTTCCCGGTTCAAATCCGGGCCGAGGCGTTTTTTTTTCTCGTCCTTTTAAAAATTATTTGTCCGAATAACATGTTCCAGAAATGATTTATTTATTTATTGTATAATTTCATAGTTTAATAAGTTTTTTATTATATTTTTTATCTGTAATGATGTGGACTATTGCATTTATGGTTTTAAGTATTAATTATATTATTATACGGAGTCTCACTTTCCTCTTGGGAAAGCGGAGGCATTCAGATCATTAATTATAATGGACGTTAAGTAATCATAACACCCAAGCTACTATTGTTGCTTCCGGTAGAATTCTGACAGCAAATTATCGTAATAAGAAACTGAAACAAAAGCTTTGAGATTCGTAGATTAGAATTAAAATAAATAAAGAAGAAAGTTTGGTTTTCTAAGGTGCGATAAATATTTCACTCTAAACAAGTACACTAGTGTGGCCCAAAAATTTGACTTTCGATTTTTGAACGAATCTGTATTATCATCAGAGAATAAAAGAAAATTTTAACGTCTTTTCAGACTAGATGGTGATATGAATTAACAATTATTTTAAT
>CAKNYM010049131.1:41023-61638 GCA_932195095.1 Andricus curvator
GAAAATTTAATTTTCAATTGTAGAAAATTTAATTTTCAATTGTAGAAAATTTAATTTTCAATTGTAGAAAATTTAATTTTCAATTGTAGAAAATTGAAGAAAATTGATGTTTGAACTATCGAAATTAGAAAATTCAACTGTTGAAAATTGAAGAGAATTAAAAATGATAGAAAATTGAACATTATGTTTTCAACAGTTCAATTTTCTGCAATTTAAAACAATTGAATTTAAAACAGGTGAAAATCGAATTTTCGATTTTCTAGAGTTTTCAACATTTGAAGATTCAAATGTTTTAAATTAAAGAAAACTAAAAATTTAATTTTCAAGTGTTTAAAATTAAAGACAATTAAAAATTGAATTGTCAACTGATGAAAATAGAAGAAAATTGATCATTTAGTTTTCAACAGATGAAAATTCAATTATTGAAAATTGAAAAAAAAATAAAAACTGAGTATTAAACTGTCGGAAATTGGCAAAATTTGAATTTTCAACTTTTGCAAATTGAATAAAATTGATAATGGATTTATCAACATTAGGAAATTCAACTGTTGAAACTTGAAGTGAATTAAAACTGAAAGAAAATTCAAAGTTATGGTTTCAACAGTTGAATTTTCTTTAATTTGCAACAATTGAATTTTAAACTGTTGAAAATTTAATTATAAATTTTCATAAATTTGCAAAAGTTAGAGAAAACTTAAAATTTAGTTGTTTAAAATTTAATTTTAACGCATAAAAATTGAAGAAAATTGATAATTGAATTTTCAACATATGAAAATTCAGTTCTTGAAGATTTAAGAAACTTAAATATTTAATTGTTGACAATTAGAGAAAATTTAATTTTTAACTATTAAAAATTGAAGAAAATTGATAATTGAATCTTCAAAAATTGAAAATTCAACTGTTGAAAATTGAAGAGAATTAAAAATGGAAAAAATTCAACATGGTGTTTTCAACAGTTAAATTTTTTTGTAATTTGCAACAACTGAATTTTCAGCTGTTGAAAACTCAATTATAAATTTTCTTCAATTTTACACCGTTGAATTTTCAACAGTTGAAAATTTAATTTTTAATTTTCTTTACTTTTCAGGTTTTTAAAATCTAATTGTTTTAAATTAAAGAAAACTGCAAATTGAATTGCTGTTGAAAATTGAATTTTCCACTGTTGAAAATTAAGGAAAACTAAAAATTGAATTTTCAACTGCTGAAAATAGAAGATAATTCATAATTGAATGTTCAATGGATGAAAATTAAGTAGGTTCATGTTAAAAAAACTAAAAATTCAATTGTTGAAAACTGAATTTTTAAATTTTGAAAATTGAAAAAATTGAAAATTTATGAAAAATGATGAACATTAAAATGGAAAGAAAATTGAATATTGTTTTTTCAGATTGAATATTGTGTTTTTAACATTAGAATTTTCTTTAATTTGCAACAATTGAATTTTCAACTGTTAAAAATTCAATTATAAATTTCCTTCAATTTGCAACAGTTGAATTTTGAATAGTTGAAAATGAAATTTTCGTCAATTCTCAACAGTTGAAAATTCATTTGTTTTAAATTTAAGAAAACTGAAAATCGAATTTACAGTTTAAAATTGAAGAAAATTGATAATTCAATTATCAACAATTGAAAATTCAACTGTTAAATATTGGAGAATCTTGAAAGTAAAAGAAAATTGAACTTTGCGTTTTCAACAGTTTAATTTTCTCTAATTTGCAACAATTGAATTTTTATCTGTCGGAAATTGAATTATCAATTTTCTTCTATTTTAAAAAGTTGAAAATTCAATTGTTTCAAATCGAAGAAAACTAAAAATTTAATTGTTGAAAATTGAAGAAAAATGAAAATTGAATTTTTATCTGTAGAATATAGAAAAAAATTTATAATTGAATTTTCACGATATGAAACTTGAATTCTTGAAAATTAAAACAAATTGATGATTGAATTTTCAAGAGAAGAAAATGCAATTAATGAAAATTGAAGAAAATAGAAAGTTAAATATTAAACTGTTGAATATGAGAGAAAAATTAATTTTAAACTGTTAAAAATTGAAGAAAATTGCTAATGGAATCATCAACAATTGAAAATTCAACTGTTGAAAATTGAAGATAATTGAAAATAAAATAAAATTGAACATTACGTTTTCAACAGTTCAATTTTCTCTTATTTGCAAGAATTGAATTTCTATCTGTTGAAATTTTAATTATAAATTTTCTTCAATTTCAAACAGTTGAATTTTTAGCAGTTGAAAATTATCTTTCAATGTTCTTCTATTTCTAAAATTTGAAAATTCAATCGTTTTGAATTGAAGAAAACTAAAAATTCTATTGTTGAAAATCGAAGAAAATTGAATTTTTATTTTTTTTTTAAATAGAAGAAAATTGATTATTGAATTTTTAAGAGATTTTCAAGACTAATGAAAATTCAACTGTTGAAAATTGAAAATAGTCGACAGTAAAACAAAATTGAACATTGCGTTTCCAACAGTTAAATTTTCTCTTATTTGCAACAATTGAATTTCGATCTGAAAATTTAATTATCAATTTTCTTCAGTTTCAAACAGTTGAATTTTAAGCAGTTGAAAATTAACTTTTCAATTTTCTTGTATGTTCAAAACGTAAAAATTTAATGGTTTTGAATTGAAGAAAACTAAAAATTTAATTGTTGAAAATTGAATAAACTTGAAAATTGAATTTTCATCTGTAGAATATAGAAGAAAATTTATAATTGAATTTTCAAGAGAAGAAAGTTCAATTCTTGAAAATTAAAAAAAAATGATGATTGAATTGTCAGGAGAAGAAAATTCAATTCATGAAAATTGAAAATTGAAACTCTAGCTGTTGTATATTAGAGAAAATTTAATTTTAAACTGTTAGAAATTGAAGAAGATTGATAATTGAATCATCAACAATTGAAAATTCAACTGTTGATAATTGAAGAAAACTGAAAATAAAATAAAATTGAACTTTGCGTTTTCAACAGTTTAATTTTCTCTGATTTTCAACAATTCAATTTTTATCTGTTGGAAATTTAATTATCAATTTTCTTTTATTTCAAAAAGTTGAAAATTCAATTGTTTCAAATTGATGAAAACTAAAAATTTAATTGTTGAATATTGAAGAAAAATGGAAATTGAATCTTCATCTGTAGAAAAAGAAGAAAATTTATAATTGAATATTCAACAATTGAAAATTCAACTGTTGAAAAATGAAGAGAATTAAAAATAAATCAAAATTGAACGTTTTCAACAGTTTTATTTTCTCCAGTTCACAACAATTGAATTTCTATCGGTTGAAAATTCAATTATCAATTTTTTTCAATTTCAAACAGTTGAATTTTTAGCAGTTGAAAATTAAATTTTCAATTTTATTCTATTTTCAAAATTTGAAAATTCAATCGTTTTAAATTGAACCAAAATAAAAATTCAATTCCTAAAAATCAAAGAAAATTGAATTTTTATCTGTAGAAAATAGAAAAAAAATGATAATTGGATTTTCAGGAGATGAAAGTTCAATTCATGAAAATTAAAGAAAATTGATGATTGCATTTTCAAGAAAAGAAAATTCAATTCATGAAAATTGAAAATTTAGTCGACAATTGAAAATTCAACTGCTGAAAATTAAAGAGAATTGAAAATAAAATAAAATTGAACATTGCGTTTTCAACAGTTCAATTTTCTCTAATTTACAAGAATTGAATTTCTATCTGTTGAAAATTTAATTATAAATTTTCTCAATTTCAAAAAGTTGAATATGTAGAAAATTAAATTTTCTTCTATTTCCAAAATTTGAAAATTCAATTGTTTTAAATTGAAGAAAACTGAAAATTTAATGGCTGAAAATTGAATAAAATTGAAAATTGAATTTTTATCTGTAAAATATAGAAGAAAATTGATAATTGAATTTTCAAGAGATGGAAGTTTAATTCATAAAAAATAAAGAAAATTGACTGAATTTTCAAGAAAATTCAATTCATGAAAATTCAAGAAACACAAAAATTGAATATTCAGCTGTTGAATATTAGAGGAAATTTAATTTTAAACTTTGAGAATTAAAGAAAATTGATAATTGAATCATCAATAATTGGAAATTCAACTGTTGAAAATTGAAGATAATTGAAAATAAAATAAAATTAAACATTGCGTTCTCAACATTTCAATTTTCTCTAATTTTCAGCAATTGAATTTTTATCTGTTGAAAATTTGATCATCAATTTTCTTCAATTTCAAACGGTTGAATTTTTAGCAACAGAAAATTAAATTTTCAATTTTCTTCTATTTACAAATTCAATTGTTTTATATTCAAGAAAACTAAAAATTCTATTGTTGAAAACCGACGAAAATTGATTTTCATCTGTAAAAAATAGAAGAAAATTTTTATTTTGACGATGACCTTCAAGATTTTTTCAAGGTCAACTTAAAAAAAATGGAAACCCTCTTTTTTATATCGACAATCGATGGAGCGGGAAATTTTACGTTCAAATATGTACCCAGGTCATACACAGGTACATTGTAACCTTGAAGGTCACTCTAAGGTCATTTAAACTTGAACCAGGTCTGCATACCTCTGGGAATAGAAGCTATTCAAATTTTTTTCGGAACGAGCAAAGAGACTAACTTTAATCAGGCGTATTCAGTAGTGACCTTAAGCATGACCTTGACGATGACCTTCAAGGTCATTTCATAGTCAATTTTTTTCATTGGAAACCCCCTTTCAAGATTACAACGTATCTATGACCTGGCTACATATTTGAACTTAAAATTTCCCGCTCTATCGATTGCCGATGTAAAAAAGGGGGTTTACATCTAAAAAAAAAGTTGACCTTGAAGAAACCTTGAAGGTCATCATCAAGATTAAAATAAAGTTCATCATTGAATTCCTTGTTGAAAATTGATTCAAGAATGACCTTGACCTCCCTGAAAAATATCTTACCTGAGGAAATATTCAGCCGTCCCTAGACTTTTGTGACACCCCGTATATGATGTTAGAATTTGATTAATAACGTCAGCGCTCATTGGTCACGCTACTAATAAAGGAGCGTTCACACATATTAAACCGCGTGCCTCTGCGCGCAGGCGATCACAAGTTCCAAGTTCCTCTGGCCAATTTAACGAGGGAATAGCGTGCCAAGTTTATGATTGAGTTGAGCAGCTACAATCCAATCGCTCTTAATCATTCGAATTTATCTCCTCTGCAAAACCTCCATTACCAACCGTTTCGTTTCGCGATCCTGCGAAAACTTCAAACTTCCACTTTTAATTTACATCTTCTTAAACTGAAAATTTTTAATTTTGGAGTCTCCTATCATTATTTCTACCTCTTCCTTTACGATTCTCTCTCCAATTTTCATATTCTTTACCTTTCCCTTCCCTTACTTCTCTCCCCATTCAGTAGCTTTTCTTTGGATTTTCTTCCTCTTCTGCCCCTTCCTCTAACTCTTGTTTTCCTTTTTCTTCTTCCATCAACTCTCTTATCTCCTCTGATTTCTCCTTATCTCCATTTATATACACCCTCACTATCTTCCACTTCGCTTCTTCTATCTTTACCTCTTCTAGGATTAATCATTTTTCTTCTTTCATATTTTTCCTGTCCTTTCCTGTTATATATTCCTTCCTTACTCCCATCACCATTTCTGCCATTGCTCTGCATTCTTTATTCTTTATTTTTGCATTTTTAAGCTGCCATAACCTTTTGGTAACATTTCCCTTACTCTTTCCAATTCCTTTCCATCTTGCGACTCCTTTATCATTACTTCCACCTCCCATTGCTCCAAATTTCTCATAAAGCTATCCTTTCCTTCCAAGCCTGCTACATTCCAGTAGCATTTATTTTAATCCAACGATATCTCATCTACCCGTATCGTTCTATACGTTCTTCTTAGCTTTTTTCTTTCCTCTTCTGCTTGTTTCCTTAACTTATATTTATTTCTCGCTTGGCATGCCAAATCCTCTATTCTATTCGAGCTTCCATATAGGCCCTCTTTTTTAACATCACTTCCCTCTTATGGTTCCTTTTCTTTAGTTTCACCAGTGCGATTTCCTCTTCTCTTCCCCCTTTCTTTCCTACACTTTTCACTTCCTTCTCTACCTTGGGATCTATCCCTTTTAGCGCTTCCACTCATTCTTTCCATTCCTTCTCATCTACTCTTTCTTTTCTTCTCCTCTAATCTTCCTTCATCACCAAATTTGTTCTTTCCTTTTTCTAGCTCTCTCTCTCTCCTTCTCATCCATCTATTTTTCTCAACCTTTCCTTATCATTCCCACTCTCTACCTCTAAACTCCCGGTTTGAGCTTTCTATCCTCTCTATCCTACTTTTCAACTCTTCAACCTTTTAAACAGGCTCGTCTTGCTGTTCCAGTCTTTACTCTAATGTCTGCATCCTTTTCTTAAACTTTTCCCTGGCCTCTTTCCACTTCATCATATCTTTTTTATGTTCTGCCATTTTCCTCCTAATTTATTTTTATATTTCCTTTCCCCTATCACCCTGCCTTTTTGCCTTCATTTCTATATCCTTTATCATTATTTTTCGCATTTCTTTTTTATTCTTTTCGTTGTCAATGAGTCCTCTATTTTCAATTTTTTCTTCTTTTCGTTTATCTTTCTCATCCTTCATTCGCGAGAAAGAAATGAAGAAAATAGAGAAAAGGAAAAAGTATTTGGGAAGAATATAGGAGCAAAAAGAAATATACTGAGATATGTGATACAAAAATTGGTGGAAAATAAGTTTTGAAGAAGATGGGGAGGAGGCTAGGATGGAATAAGAGGTTTGAGAAGCAGTCCATAGAGACATAAAAGGAAGGGAAAGAGTATACCAGGATATTGAGAAGGTAGAGAAAAAATATTTTATGGATTTGCTAAGAGGGATAAAATAGAAAAGAAAGGATTAAAGGAATAATGCATGGTGGAAAGGCACCTGGTATAGATGAGATTCTGAAGTCTGGAAATATGAGGGACAACTATAGGAATGGGTATGAACAATTTACAATAGAGTGTGGAGAGGAGAGAGATGGCACCTTAAAACAAAGACTAGAAAGGCAGGAAGAGCCTGGTAAAAAAGTAGCAGGATTAGAAAGTAGGATAGAGAAAAAATAGAAAGCTCAAACCACGAGTTTAGAGGTGGGAAGAATGGGAGTGAGAATAAGGAAAGGTTGAGAAACAGTAGAGCGATGAATAGACAGAAAAGTGATAGAAAGACAAAAGAAGAAATATGGGAAGTGCTAAAAAAGATAGATGCGAAGGTAGAGATAGAGGAAGTGAGAAGTGTAGGAATAGGAGAGGGAAAAAGAGAGCAGATGGAACTGGTGAAACTAAAGAAATGGAAACATAAGAGGAATGTGGTGAAAGAATCGGATTGGGATCGGGATTAAGAAGAAAAGAGTTAGTAAAATGTGAGAGGACGGAGGAATAGTAGAGCAAGGAATGATAGATAGAAAAATACGAAATTTGGTACAATTGATGTAAGCTAGATGAAAAGGGATGGGAAATAGTAAGGGGAAGGTTGCCGAGAGGTTACAGATGGATCAAAATGGAAAGAGGAAGCATAAAAAATGTAGAGCAAGCGGTGTTATGGCGATGAAAGTAAGTTGGGAATGAATAAAAGAAAAAAAATTGCAAAGGAAATATGAAAGAACCAGAAGAAGGATTCTTAGTAGAAGAGGTAAAAATGGGAGGAGCTTGATGGAAGATAGTGGATGTGCAAACGGAGATAAGGAGAGATTAAAGGAGTTAAAAAAAATAGGGAAGGGAGTAAGCTTATAATAGGGGGTACTTCAAAACAAAAACAAGAGATAGAGGAAGAAAGTTGAGAAGAGAGGAAGAAAATTCAAAAAAACTAGATACTGAATGGGGAGATGAATGGTTAATCTCAAAAGGAAATATAGAGAGGATCAAGAAAGTGGAGTAAAGCTATGAAAGAGGAAAGAGAACGGTAATTTATATGTCCTGGTGGAGGACGAGGTAACAAAGGTAAAGAAACTAGGGGTGAAGAGAGTGGGAGGGGGATGGAAAGGAGGAGTGGAGGGAGATAGAGAGAGAAATAAGGAAAGAGGTGAACCAGGATATTGAAAAGTTAGAGTGGAAACGTATTTTATGTATTTTCTAGGAAGGGTAGAAAAGAAAGTTAGGAAAGGAGTAAAAGAGGGAAGGGAAAGAGACAAGTAAGATATCATAACAAGTGTAGAAACAATAGAGGTATAAGGACTAACTAAAAGGCGCCTGATGTAGATAAGATTCTAAATCAAATATAGAGATATTAAGGAAAGAACTAAAGTAATATGCATAGATAATGTGCAATAGATGGAGAAGAGAGGGTTATATGGGGATGGAAGAAAAGGAAAAAAATGGAGAGGTTACAAGAAAGTTATATAAGGTGGACGCTAATAGACTGCATGTTGTATAGATATATGGTGTGAGAAGAAGCGCCAAGATATAAATTAAGTACTATAGCTGGGAAGAGAACACGAAAATTTAAGGGAAGCTAAGGAAAGGAAAGAGAGATTTAGCGAAAAAGTGTTTGAAGGAGGTAGAAGAAAGTAAAGGGACGACGACAGAATTAATAAGATGGAAAGAATAAAGAATCGATTTCTTCAGGGATATATGAGGTGGGACTGGACTATACAGAGAGTTGGAAAAAAAAGAGGGAAAGACAATTGATAGAAAGATGGAAGATTATTGAGGATCAAATTATAATAAATGGCATAAGATGATAAAGAAGGAAGGAGTGTCAAAGTATTAAGAAAAGGGATGGAGAAAGAAGATGGATGGTTAGGAAAGAGAAGTAGAAGAGAAAGTGTAGAATATGTGAATGAGAAGAGGAAACAGAGTGTATGGGAAGGATGTAGGAGAGGAAATGAAGAGAAAGGAAGCTGGTAAGAGAATGTGGTAAAGGTTTTAGAAGAGGAAGGAGAATGAAGAGTGAATGTAAGAAACGGAGGTCACGAAGACCCTAAAGAGTCACATTATGAATAAGGTTCATACAGAAATGAGAGCTTTTGTCTCAGGAAAATAGAGCTTTCTGCTCTGATTTTTTTTCTTGAAAAATGAGGTAAAAACGGTATTTTTGAAACGATTCTAAGCGATGACGGTGTAAGTGCAGGAGAAAATGGAAAAGAAAAAAAGGGAGAAAGCGGGAATAAAAGAAAGGAGGAATGGAAGGGGATGCAGTTAAATCCGTTGCATGTGTGCCCGAGAGGATCTACTCGCCCTACCCTTTGTTTCTGCGTTAGCTAAGCTTTTGTTTCGGTTATACGACCGAGGATACCGCGACCGCTCTAATAAAACGAAAAACGGCCCCGGCCACTTTACAATGCCTTGCATTTGCATAATTTCGCGTAATCTCCGCCATTTTGGTTCTCGCGATTCGTTGCCCCTCACCCTCTCCACCCCCGATGCATCCCCTTCTTTTGGTTTGGACTCACGCTTCTTGCGGATTTAATTTACGACCAACCGCTTTCTACTACGCGATGCTCTTTTTCTGCATCTTGCACGGACTTTCAATTTGATCCACACACAAAACTCAATTTAAAAAAAAATGTTAGGACTACTTATTTTTAAGGAAATGCGAAAAATTGAATTTGTCTCGATATTTTTGTTTCTAGTTCATGAATAAAAATAATAATTCAAACAAATTTTTATTATTTCTTTTAATACTTCACATTCGGTGCATATTCAGATAAAAATAATATAATAAATATAATAATAAAAAAATATTGCATTTTTAGCAATTCTCAGAAATTATTAACGTCTTCAAAAAATTCAACTATTTGGTTAAAAAGTCACCTAACTTGTTAAAAATGTAATATTTTTACTGAAAAAGTTAGGATTTTGAAGAGGTTGAAATTTAATGTAATATATTACCTACATTCATTTCATTTAAATAGTCACCGAATTTGAAGTATGAGAAGATAAAAAAAAGTGAAAATGTAACTAATTTTTTTTATTCGTTTTTTTTTGTTGAAAATTATTTTTTTTTCTAAACTGAAAATGTAACTATTCCAGATAAATATTCCATCATTTTAGTTAAAAATGTATGTTTTTGGATGAACATTAATTTTTTTTTAACAAAAATTTAACTTTTCAATTTTTGGTAGAAAAATTATCTTTTTTAATTGAAAATTCATCTTTTTTGGAAGAAATTAATCTTCTTGGTTGAAAATTATTCTTTTTGTTGAAAAACTCAAATATTCTAGTTAAACATTCATCATTTTAGTTGAGAATTGATCACTTTGTTTGAAAATGTAACTAACTTTTTCTGAATTAATTTTTTTTTTTGGTTAACACTTTTGTCAACTGGAAATGTAACTTAATGTATCTTATTCAGTTGAAAATTTGTTGTTTTTTTTTGTGGAAAATTAATTTCTAACAGAAAACTGATATTTTTTTGTTTATGATTCAAATATTTGGTTAAAAAATGATCTTTTTTCATTAAACATTCAACTATTTGGTTGATAATTCATGTATTTTTTTGAAAAACGTATTTTTTCGTAGAAAATTGATTTTTTTGGTGAAAAATTAATCTTTTTGGTTGAAAAATCAACTATTTGGTTAAAAAATAATTTATGTTGCTGAAAATACAATATTTGTTTATTATTATATTTATCTAAATATGCACCGAATTTGAAGTATCAGAACATACAAATTTGAAAATGTAACTAATTTTTTTAACTTCTTTTTTTGTTGTTATATATTATTTTTTTTTTTACTTTTTTTAATTCCATCATGTTAGTTGAAAATTTATCTCTTTGGTTGAACATTAATTTTTTTTAAAACGAAAATATACCTATTCAATTTTTGGAAGAAAAATGATCTTTTTTAATTGAAAATTCATCTTTTTTGGAAGAAATTAATCTTCTTCGTTGAAAATTAATCTTTTTGTTTAAAAATTCAAATATTTTAGTTAAAAATTCACTATTTTAGTTGAAAATTCAACATTTTAGTTGAAAATTGATCATTTTGTTTGAAAATCAAACTAATTTTTTTTAATTAATTTTTTTTATTGAAACTTTTGTAACTGAAAAGCTAACTTTATGTATCTTATTTAGTCGAAAATTCATGCATTTTGTTGAAAATTCGTCTTCTTGGTACAAAATTCAATTTTTTGTAGAAAATTAATCTTTTTGGTTAAAAAATCAACTATTTGGTTAAAAACTAATTTATATTTTAATTAATTTTTTTCTGAAAAAAGATCTTCTCCTTTCGCTTCACTGGGAATCGAACCTCAGAACTTCCGATTGCCGGTCGAGTGCTTTCCCATTAAGCTACTAGAGAGATCGAGAGAAGAAACTTTTTTCAGAAAATACAAGCATTATTTTGCCAAACGGTAAATCAAATTTTTCAAGGAATCTGTATTATCATCAGAGAAAAACAGAAATTATTAACTTCTTTTCAGACTAGATGGAGATATGAATTACAAATTATTTTAATTAATTTTCTTCTGAAAAATGATCTTCTCCTTTCGCTTCACTGGGAATCGAACCTCAGAACTTCCGATTGCCGATCGGGTGCTTTTCCATTAAGCTACTAGAGAGATCGAGAGAAGAAACTTTTTTCAGAAAATACACGCATTATTTTTCTAGATGGTACTAGTTAAATTTGTCAAGGAATCTGTATTATCGTCAGAGAATAACAGAAATTTTTAACGTCTTTTCAGACTAAATGGAGATATGAATTAAAAATTGTTTTAATTAACTTTTTTCTGAAAAAAGATCTTCTCCTTTCGCTCCGCTGGAATCGTATCTGAGGTTCGATTCCCAAACTAATTAAAATAAGTTTTAATTCATATCTCCGCCTAGTCTGAAAAGACGTTACAATTTTCTGTTATTCTCTGATGATAATACAGATTTCTTGAAAAATTTGATTTACCGTTTGACAAAATAATGCGTGTGTTTTCTGAAAAAAAGTTTCTTCTCTCGATCTCTCTAGTAGCTTAATGGAAAAGCACTCGAGCGGCAATCGGAAGTTCTGAGGTTCGATTCCCAGCGGTGTGAAAGAAGAAGATCTTTTTTCAGAAAAAAATTAATTGGAATATAAATTATTTTGTAACCAAATAGTTGATTTTTTAACCAAAAAGATTAATTTTCTACAAAAAGTTGAATTTTGAGCCAAGAAGACGAATTTTCAACAAACTTCATGAATTTTCAACTAAACAAGATATACTAAGTTGTATTTTCAGTTAAAAAAAATGTCAATAAAAAAAACTAATTAAAAAAAATAGATTTGCAAACAATGTGATCAACTTTCCACTAAAATTATGAATGTACAGCTGACATAAGTGAATTTTCAACTTGAATAATGAATGTTTAACTGAAATATTTGAATTTTTAAACAAAAAGATTAATTTTCAACCGAGAAGATTAATTTCTTCCAAAAAAAGACGAATTTTCAATTAAAAAGATCATTTTTCTTCCAAAAATTGAATAGTTATATTTTCGTTTAAAAAAAATTAATGTTCAACCAAAAAGATAATGTTTCAACTAACATGATGGAATTAAAAAAAGTAAAAAAAAAAAGAATATTTAACAAAAAAAAAGAATTAAAAAAATTAGTTACATTTTCAAATTGTTATGTTCTCATACTTCTTCTTATACTTCAAATTCAGTGCATATTTAGATAAATATAATAATAAACAAATATTCCATTTTCAGCAACATAAATTATTTGTTTACCAAATAGTTTTTCAACCAAAAAGATTAATTTTCCACCAAAAAAATCAATTTTCTACCAAAAAATACGATTTTTCAAAAAAAGACATGAATTATCAACAAAATAGTTGAATTTTTAACGAAAACAGATCAAGTTTCAACCAAATATTTGAATCTTGAATCAAAAAAATATCAGTTTTCTGTTAGAAATTAATTTTCCACACGAAAAAAAAAAACAAATTTTCAAATAAATATGATACATTAAGTTCCATTTTCAGTTGACAAATGTGTTAACCAAAAAAAATTAATTAAAAAAAATAGTTAGTTTTTCAAACAAATTGATCAATTTTCAACTAAAATGATGAATGTTTAACTAGAATATTTGAATTTTTTAACAAAAAGAATAATTTTCAACCGAGAAGATTAATTTCTTCCAAAAAAAATAAATTTTCAATTAAAAAAGATAATTTTTCTACCAAAAATTGAATAGTTAAATTTTTGTTTAAAAAAATTAATGTTCAACCAAAAAGATAAAATTTTAAATAAAATGATGGAATAGTTACATTTTCAGTTAAGAACAAAAAATAATTTTCAACAAAAAAAAACGAATAAAAAAAAATTTGTTACATTTTCACATTTTTTTTATCTTCTTATACTTCAAATTCGGCGAATATTTAAATGAAATGAATTTAGGTAATATATTAAATTAAATTTTAACCGCTCTAAAATCCTAACTTTTTCAGTAAAAATATTGCATTTTTAACAACCAAAAAGATGAATTTTTAAACAAGAAGATTAATTTTCAACCAAAAAAGATAAATTTTCAACCAAATTGTTGAATTTTTTAATAAAAAATATCAATTTTCCACTAAAATGATGATTCTTTAACTAGAATAGTTGAATTTTCAACCAAAAAGATAAATTTTTAACCAAATAAAATAAGTTTTATATTAAAAGAGATAAATTTCCAACTAAAATGATGGGATATTCAATTGGAATAGTTACATTTTCAGTTGAAAAAATAATAATTTGCAAAAAAAAAAAATTTTAACTTACAAGGAATCGGTATTATCATCAGAGAATAACAGAAATTTTTAACGTCTTTTCAGACTAGATGAAAATATGGATTAAAAATTATTTTATATAATTAAAAAAAAAAGATCTTCTCCTTTCGCTCCGCTCGGAATCGAACCACAGAACTTCCGATTGCCGGTCGGGTGCTTTTCCATTAAGCTACTAGAGATATCGAGAGAAAAAAACTTTTTTCAGAAAATACACGCATTATTTTGCTAGATGGTACAAGTTAAATTTTTCAAGGAATCTGTATTATCGTCAGAGAATAACAGAAATTGTTAACGTCTTTTCAGACTAGATGGAGATATGAATTAAATTAATTTTTTTGGTTAATTTTTTTCTGAAAAAAGATCTTCTCCTTTCGCTCCGCTGGAATCGTACCTGAGGTTCGATTCCCAAATTAATTAAAATAATTTTGAATTCATATCTCCATCTAGTCTGAAAAGACGTTACAGTTTTCTGTTATTCTCTGATGATAATACAGATTTCTTGAAAAATTTTATTTACCGTTTGGCAAAATGATGCGTGTATTTTCTGAAAAAAGTTTCTTCTCTCGATCTCTCTAGTAGCTTAATGGAAAAGCACTCGACCGGCAATCGGAAGTTCTGAGGTTCGATTCCCAGCGGAGCGAAAGGAGAAGATCTTTTTTCAGAAAAAAATAATTGGAATATAAATAATTTTTTAACCAAGAAGTTGATTTTTTAATCAAAAAGATTAATTTTCTACAAAAAGTTGAATTTTGAACCAAGAAGACGAATTTTCAACTGAATAAGATATAGTGAGTTGTATTTTGAGTTTAAAAAAATTTCAATAAAAAAAACTAATTAAGAAAATAGTTTTTCAAACAAAGTGATCAATTTTCCACTAAAATGATGAATCTACAACTGGAATAGTTGAATTTAAAACAAAAACCAAAAATTGAATCGTTAAATTTTTGTTCAAAAAAATTAATGTTCAACCAAAGAGATAAATTTTTAACTAAAATGATTTGGTGCATATTTAGATTAGAGTAATATATTAAATATAATAATAAAAACTATATTGCATTTTCAACAATATAAATTAATTTTTAACCAAAAAGTTGAATTTTCAACCAAAAAGATTAATTTTCTACAAAAAATTGAATTTGGTACAAAGAAGACGAATCTTTAACAAAATGCATGAATTTTCAACTTAATTAATGTTCAACTAAAATATTTGAATTTTTGAACGAAAAGATTAATTTTCAAAGAAGAAGATTAATTTCTGCCAAAAAAGACGAAGTTTCAATTGAAAAAGATCATTTTTCTTCCAAAAAAGTTATATTTTCGTTTAAAAAAAAAATTAATGTTTGACCAAAAAGATAAATTTTCAACTAACATGATGGAATTAAAAAAAAGTAAAAAAAAAATATAATATTCAACAAAAAAAAAGAATTAAAAAAAATTAGTTACAATTTCAAATTTTTATGTTCTTGTATTTCTTCTTGTACTTCAAATTCGGTGCATATTTAGATAAATATAAAAATAAAAAAAATATTGCATTTTCAGCAACATAAATTATTTCTTAACCAAATAGTTAAATTTTTAACCAAAAAGATTAATTTTCTCACAAAAAGATGAATTTTCTACCAAAAAATACGATTTTTCAAAAAAATACATGAATTATCAACCAAATAGTTGAATGTTTAATGCAAAAAAAAACAATTTTTAACCAAATACTTGAATCTTGAACCAAAAAAATATCATTTCCAGTTGACAAAAGTGTTGACCAAAAAAAATTAATTAAAAAAAAATTAGTTAGATTTTGAAACAAATTGATCAATTTTCAACTAAAATGATGAATGTTTAACTAGAATATTAGAATTTTTAAACAAAAAGAATAATTTTCAACCAATAAGAATAATTTCTTCCAAAAAAGATGAATTTTTAATTAAAAAAGATAATTTTTCTACCAAAAATTGAATAGTTAATTTTTGCTTAAAAAAAATTAATGTTCAACCAAAAAGATAAATTTTTAACTAAAATGATGAAATATTTGATTGGATTAGTTACATTTTCAATTTATAAAAAAATACTAATTTTCAACAAAAAAAAAAGGAATTAAAAAAAATTAGTTACATTTTTTCAAATTTTTATTTTATCTTCTTCACACTTCAAATTTGGTGCATATTTAGATAAAATGAATGTAGGTAATATATTAAAATAAATTTTAACCGCTTCAAAATCCTAACTTTTTCTGTAAATATATTGCATTTTTAACAATATAGGTGACTTTTTAACAAAATAGTTGAATGTTCAAAACAAAACAAAAAATATTTTTTTACCAAAAAAGACGATTTTTCTACAAAATACATGAATTCTCAACCAAAAAGATGAATTTTTAAACAAGAAGATTAATTTTCAACCAAAAAAGAGAAATTTTCAACCAAATTGTTGAATTTTTAACTAAAAAATATCAATTTTCCACTAAAATGATGAATCTTTAACTGGAATAGTTGAATTTTTAGCCAAAAATATAAATTTCCAATGAAATAAAATAAGTTTTTGATTAAAAGAGATGAATTTCCAACTAAAATTATGGAATATTCAATTGGAATAGTTACATTTTCAGTTGAAAAAATAATAATTTAAAAAAAAAAAATTTTTAACTTACAAGGAATTTGTATTATCACAGAGAATGACAGAAAATTTTAACGTCTTTTCAGACTAGATTGAAATATGAATTAAAAATTACTTTAATTAATTTAAAAAAAAAAAGATCTCCTCCCTTCTCTCCGCTGGGAATCGAACCACAAAACTTCCGATTGCCAGTCGGGTGCTTTCCTATTAAGCTACTAGAGAGATAGAGAGAAGAAACTTTTTTCAGAAAATACACGCATTATTTTGCAAGGTGGTACAAATCAAATTTTTCAAGGAATCTGTATTATCATCAGAGAATAACATAAATTTGTAATGTCTTTTCAGACTTTTGCAGTAAAAAAAATAATAATTTTCAAAAAAGAATTTTAAAAAACTTACAAGGAATCTGTATTATCACAGAGAATGACAGAAATTTTTAACGTCTTTTCAGACTAGATTGAAATATGAATTAAAAATTACTTTAATTAATTTAAAAAAAAAAGATCTCCTTTCTCTCCGCTGAGAATTGAACCACAGAACTTCCGATTGTCGATCGGGTGCTTTCCCATTAAGCTACTAGAGAGATCGAGAGAAGAAGCTTTTTTCAGAAAATACACCGATTATTTTTCCAGGTGGTACAAATAAATTTTTGAAAGGAATCAGTATTATCATCAGAGAATAACAGAAATTTCTAATGTCTTTTCAGACTAGATGGAGCTATGAATTAAAAATTATTTTAATTATTTTTTCAAAAAAAAAAAAAGATATTCTCCTTTCGCTCCGCTGGGAATCGAACCACAGAACTTCCGATTGCCGGTCGGGTGCTTTCCTATTAAGCTACTAGAGAGATAGAGAGAAGAAACTTTCTTCAGAAAATACACGCATTTTTTTGCAAGGTGGCTCAAATGAAAATTTTCAGGGAATCTGTATTATCATCAGAGAATAACAGAAATTTGTAACGTCTTTTCAGACTTTTTTTTTACATTTTCAAAGAAAGTGATGAATTTTTAACAAAATGATGAATTTCCAAGTGGATTAGTTGAATTTTAAACCAAAAAGATTAATTTTCAACTAAAATAATGAATCTTCAACTAGAATAATTGAAAATTAATTTCTACCAAAGAGACGAAATTTTTAACTAAAAAAAGCTCATCTTTCAACCAACTAATTATTCTTAAAATTAATAATCTTAATTATTTGAAAATTAGCTCACTTAAAAGCAATTTTTTCACAATTTATAAATAAAAATCAATATTAAAAAAATATTGATTTTAGACCAGTAGACAAAAAAACAATTAGCATCAAATTATTTGATACATTTTATCTGGTCAAAACCATAACATCAAAAAATATTGAACTTTTAAAAAAATATTCGTCTTCTTTTCTTTGAAGTTCAACTATTTGATTAAAAAATCAACTGTTTTTCTGAAAATTGATCTTTCTTTATTGAAAAATAACTTTTTGCTTGAAAATTAATTTTTCGAGTTTAGAACTCAAATGATTTCTAAAACATTCAAAGAAAAATATATATTCATTTTGATTCGAAATTTTTCTGAAGTTTGGAAAAATACGCAAAATTTGAAAATATGCCCCACATTGTATGGTTCAACAGTTTACTAAAGTCCCTAACTTTTCGAAATTTTGGACCAAAAAATATATATTTTTAACCAAACATTGGTTAGTCAAATTTTTAGTTCAAAAATTTAATTTTCGTTAAAAAAAAAATAATTTTTAACAACAAAACCAACTTGGAACCAAATTGTTCAATCCTCAACCAAGAAGATCAATTTCTAACAAACAAGATTAATTTTCTAATCAAAAAGGCGAATTTTCAAGAAAATACATTAATGTTTTACCAAATAGTTGAATTTTCAGCTTATAGAGGATAAATTTCCAACTAAAAATGGAAAAGTTAAATTTTCAGATGGAAAGATTAATTCTTAACAAAAAAAACGAACTTTTAACAAAATAGATAATTTTTCAACCTAAGAGATATTTTTGTCAAAATAGATGAATTTTTAACAAAAGAGTTGAATTTTCAACCAAGAGCAATGATTCTTTAACAACATTTTTAACAAAAAATATGATTTTTCCACCGAAAAAATTAATGTTTTACAAAAGAAGACAAATTTTCAAAAAAGTTGTTAAATGAAAAATTTTTGCTACTATATTAGAAAATGTATACCACTATAGACACTATTTTGAATCTCAAAAGAGAGTCCGATTCTGGAATTCGGATTATAAAATTTTATCAGAAAATCATGAACGTAAGGCAATTACTGCTGATGTTGATGAGAATTTAATATTTGATGACGAATAAGAGGAATGACAACATCCTGGTTAAAGAAATATTAAGCCTTTTCTCCTGATTCTTCTTCAAGATGATAAACAGTTCAGAGGATTTTTACCAAGTTTAAGTGATGCTCATTTTGAAGAACTTCACATTGAAGATGAGTTCAGGTACCCTGAAAACTCTGTTCAAAGCCTGACTGAAGAGGAATGATTAAAACAGGTCAATGATTGTCAGAATATCTTCCAAAAGATCTCTAATCATGATGCTATAGTACAAGCAAAACCAGCTAAATCCGATACACAAACCCAAGTTCAGTTTGTTCTTGATGTTCCTGTTCCACACCTTTAAAATCTGATGCCTCTACCCAAGTTTCTTTTGTAGAAGAAATCAAATCCTGCCAAGATAAAAGCTAATTCTCCTAAATTGAATGCACCATAATCTTCATCCTCTACAAATCCGAAACTGCATCCCTTCTATAGTTCTCCCGGTCGATGGATATAATTTTTCCTCTAATTATTTGCGCTCTTCTTATCTTTCAAAAAAACCTTCAACAAATGATTATGACTCAAGTCCAAAAGCCAAAACCCAAATTGAAAGACTTTTAGAACACCAATATATTCCTAATCAATTCAAATTTTGTCACCATCCTTTGATGCTACTTCATATTGTATGAACGGATGCGTCTGATCATAGCCGAGGACTTTGGATAATATCTTGTGATGTTTTGATGTGATTGCTGCTTTTCCTGCCTTTTAGGAAAATGGAAAATAATGTCAAAATAATTTGTCTAATCTGCTTTCACCAACTTTATTGTATCATTTTGATAGCCAACTTTGGGTATAGATCTATCCGAAGTTTATTTCCTTTTGGCAGAAGTGAAATCCTTTCCAGTTACAGCTCTGCTGAATCTCGAAAACTTTTTGAATTTTCGACCAATAAGAAGTTATAAGCAAAATCACTAAGATTAAAACAGTTAGTAAAACAAATCTCAAACTTGTTAGGGGAAATCTTGAAAAGCTAAAAAAAATGTGGTGATCCTGCCTCTTTTGTTAGCAGTCTTCGAGGAAGGAACATCGACAAGTATTCTTCAAGTTTTCTTTTATTGTGTGATAAATCTAATCTTTTTCTTTCATTTGGAACATTCCTACGATTCCTAGGCCATTGTTTCCTATGTTTAAATTCATCTTGCCCTATTTGATCAGCGGATCATTTTGTAAATTCATTGCTTTTCATTTATTTTCTTTAATTAGTTATTCTGTTTTGAGTGCAATCATTGGACATTTCTTTTTCGGATTATTATTATTGACTTACTGATCTAACTTGACACTGTGTGTGTTTTTGCCATTTCATTTCAAATTGTTTTTCCCCAATAATTATTTGGACGATTCGCAATATTTATTTTCTTATCGTGAATGTTTTATGTTAAAATGATGATTGATAACAACTTGTGACGTTTCATGATAACATGATGGTTAATAAAAACATGATGTTCCATTATAACAAAATGTTTTATGAGAACATGATGATTTATGAGAACATAATGATTTATGAAAGTATATGATGTTTTATGATAACATGATGTTTAATAAAAACATGATGTTTTATTATAACAAAATGTTTTATGAGAACATGATGATTTATGAAAACATAATATGTTTATTGAGAACATGATGTCTTATGATTACCAGATGTTTTACGAGAATATGATGATTTATGAAAACATATTATGTTTATTGAAAAGATGATGATTTATGTCAACACAATGATTAATAAAAACTTATGATGCTTCATCATAACGTGACGTTTAATAGAAAGATGATGTCCCATTATAACAAAACAATCTAATACCTAAATCATACTTAGGTATTAAATTAAATAAAAAAATTAAATCATATTTAAAAAAATTTCAAATACCTAAAACCTAAATTCATAATAATGATATATAAAAATACATGGTGTTTCACGATAACATCATGCTTTATGAAAACATTATGTTGATGATGAAAAAAAA
>CAKNYM010049133.1:7145-33678 GCA_932195095.1 Andricus curvator
GAATAATAAAATTCCCGAATTGAAAAATTCACGAATAATAAAATTCCCAAATAATAAAATTGTCTAATAATACAATTCCGGAATTGGAAAATTCACGAATAATAAAATTCCCATGTAATAAAATTTCCGAATTGGAAAATTCACGAATAATACAATTCCCGAATTGGAAAACTCACGAATAATAAAATTCCCAAATAATAAAATCTCCGAATAATAAAATTCCCGCATAATAAAATTCCCGAATAATAAAATATCCGAATAATAAAATTTTCTAATTATAAAATTCCTGAATAATAAAATTACCGAATAATAAAATTCCCGAATTGGAAAATTCCTGGAATGATAAAATTTCCGAATATTAAAATTCCTGAATTAAAAAATTCACGAATAATAAAATTCCCAAATAATAAAATTTTCTAATAATACAATTCCGGAATTGGAAAATTCACGATTAATAAAATTCCCAAGTAATAAAATTTCCGAATTGGAAAACTCACGAATAATAAAATTCCCGTATTATAAAATTTCTGAATAATAAAACTCCCGAGTAATAAAATGTCCGAATAATAAAATTTCCGAAATGGAATATTTACGAATAATAAAATTACCGAATAATAAAATTCCCGCATAATAAAATTCCCGAATAATAAAATTTCCGATTAATAAAATTTCCGAATAATAAAATTCCCGCATAATAAAATTCCCGAATAATAAAATTTCCGAATAATAAAATTTCCGAATAATAAAATTCCCGAACTGGAAAATTCCCGAATAATACAATTCACGAATTGGATAATTCCCGCATAATAAAATTCCTGAATAATAAAATTCCTGAATAATAAAATTCCCGAATAATGAAATTTCCGATTAATAAAATTTCCGAATAATAAAATTCCCGAATAATAATCATATTATTGAAATTCGTTAAAAATTCCTTGGAATCTTTTTAAATACCCCAAAATATTGAAAATCCTTTGAAAATCCTTTGAAAACCCTTGGAACTTTTTAAAGGTCTGGAAAATTACTTGGAATTAAATCTTTAAAATACCCTTAAATATTTTTTAATCTTTGAAATCCAATCAAATTATTAAAACCTATTGAAGATTTATTGGAATCTTTTCAAATACCCTAAAATATTTAAAATCCTTTGAAAACCCTTCATACTTTTTAAAGCTTTTGAAAATTCCTTGGAGTTTTTTTCAATACTCTGGAATCTTTTAAATACCCTTAAATCTTTTCAATCCTTTGAAATTCCTTTAAATTATGGAAATCTGTTCAAGATTTTTCGGAATCTTTTTAAATTCCCTAATATATTTAAAATCCTTTGAAACCCTTGGAATTTTTAAAAATACCCTGAAATCTTTCAAATACCCTTATAACATTCTTTAATCTTTGAAATCCAATCAAATTATTTAAATTAGGTTGACAATTTATTCAAATCTTTTCAAATGCCCTAAAATATCCAAAATCCTTTGAAAAGCCTCTATATTTTTTAAAGCTTTTTAAAATTCCTTGGAATTTTTTTAATACCCTGGAATCTTTAAAATACCCTTAAATCTGTAAAATCCTTTGGAATCACTTCAAATTATTGAAAAGAATTAAACATTTCTTAGAATCTTTTAAAATACCCTACAATTTTTTTAATCCTTGGAAAACCCTTGGAACTTTTGAAAGCTCTTGAAAATTCCTTGAAATTAAATCTTTAAAATTCTTTGAAATCCCTTCCAAATATTAAAATCTGTTAAAAATTTCTTTGAATCTTTTAAAATACCCTAATATATTTAAAATCCTTTGAAACCCTTGGAATCTTCAAAAATACCCTCAAATCTTTAAAATACCCTAAAATCTTTAAAATCCTTTGACATTCAATGAAATTATTAAATTATGTTAAAAATTTCTTGCAATTTTTTTAAATACCCTAAAATATTGAAAACCCTTTGAAATCCCTTGAAACTTTTTAAAATTTTTGAAAATTCCTAGAAAATTTTTTTTAATTCCCTGGAATCTTTAAAATCCTTTGAAATCCCTTCAGATATTTGAAATCTGTTGAAAATTTCTTGTAGTCTTTTAAAATACTCTAAAATATTTCAAAGGAATTCAAAAAAATTCAGAAATAGGTATGTTAATGATATTAGGATATTAGGACAGAGTGAAAATGGTAAAATTAATGAAATTTTTTGAGCTGAAGGAAAAAAATTGCAGTTTGACATCCGAAAAAAGTTTTATAACAAAAATTGAAATCGGTTAATATCTTCTGTTCTTTTTATTTATTTGGAAATTTAAAAAAAATCCTATTATAATTAGAAACTTATGAAAAATTGATTAAATGTACAGTATTTGCTAGTAAACAATAATAAAAAATAAGAAATTACAAAAACAATTGCCTGATTAAAAATTTTTCTTTAAAAAAAAAATAGGACAAGATATTAATACCGATTTCAAAAGTTTTGTTTTCACTTTTTTTGTATGCCAACTTACAAATTTTGTTGCATTTACACTTCGACCACAATATTAAATTAATTAATTGAATTAGTTTATTAATTATATTTCATTCCTATTTTAATAATTAAATTATTGATATATAATAACCTAATTAAAAATATTGATTAACTAATATCTACTATATCCTTCATCCCCCTCAATAATTTTGTTTATTTATTGTTTTCCAAGTTTAAAAATTACTTTTTTCTGTTTTCAGTCCTTGATAATTGGAGAAAAATCATGCGTTCGGTACGAGTCGTACCAAAACGACGAAGAGGAGCCGTAAGGACTTAAAAAAATAAACATAGTCTATAGGTAATGTTTTTTTTTCGAAAAATGAAATTTTTGATTCACCCAAAAAAGTCGGGTATATCTTAGTCAAGCAAAATTTCCCCGCAAAAAAACAGAAGTCAAAAATTGTTCCTTTTTAAAAATTATCGTCGCAAATAAGGATTCTGAGTGCTTTCTGGAGAAAATCAAAGTATTTTGACGAAAAAGGAAGGAAAATATTTAAATCGATTAAAAAACTCATCAATTTTAATTCATTATCAAAATAAGTAGGTCCCATTGATAAGTAGATCGTATTATCCAAAAAATATCACTAATTAAAAATTTAATAAAATACTAAAATAATTCAACTTTAGTTCTCGATTCTGGATGCATTGCTCTGTACGTTAAATATAAAATCTTTTAATGTTTGCATAGAATAGATGAGAATTTTGAGTATAAATTCCCAAGATCGATTTCTTCTTTCTTTGGTCTTCATCATAAATTTAATTTAAACCCCAAAACAAAGAAATCGACCCTGGAATAATACAAAATTATAAATCTAATAAAGTAGGGGAAACCTCCCTACAGTGGATAATGGAACCTACAGTGGATAATTAATAATTAAGAGCACAATAAGAATAATTAATTTTAATTTTAGTTTATGAACACGTACAGTGTCTTAACTATTAATTAAATTAATTATTCTACATACTTTCGTATTTTTAATTAATGATTATCCACTGTAGATTGCATTATCCACTGTAGGGAGGTTCCCCTATCATCTTTCGAATAGAGCGTAGATGTTATACTTAAGCGTTGTCAAAAAGTAGTTTAAAAAATCAAAATGAAAAATCAAAAATGCTCTCTTTTGTTCACGTACATGTATATTATAAATTATAAATTATGCACGATACAAGGCAACTCTAATTTAACTGCGATTTTTTGAGCGAAGAGAAAGAAAGAAAAATTAATTAAATGTGTCTATCTACTTAATCGAGTTGCTTAAGATGTTAAAACAAATATTGGGTGTCTATACTTAAAGGTGTTCTTGCATGTCATGGCTAAATGTATTATATTTGAAATTAAAATAAGATTTTAAAATACGTTACAAAAAAAAGGAAAAAAAATATAATAACTCAATTATGACGATTTGACGGGGTTGCAGTCTTCGAAATTCAAAATTAAAATATTTAGGTGAACCACCCGGTTTGGATTCCCTGAATGGCTGCAGGGAAACCGTGCGATAGGCGATCGGGTTTGATGAAGAGTTCCCAATTTCCTGGTCCAATTTTTCGAAAATGAATGATTACAAAAAGACGAATCCCCGATCTTGGATGTGACGATTTTTTCCCACGAGAACGCACTCTTTTGTCTGAATCTTCAAATATCTAGAACATAAAATATAAAAAGATATAGGGGAAACCTGTCCACAGTGGATAATGCGACCTACAGTGGATAATCATTAATTTCGAGCACAAGTAGAAGGAAAATAATTAATTTTAATTAATGAACACGTATAATGTCTTAACTATTAATTAAATTAATTATTTTACACATATTAGTATTTTAAATTATTGATTATCCACTGTAGTTTGCATTATCCACTGTAGACGGTTTCCCCTATCTATTATTCGAGTTGTAAAATATATATTATTTATTTGAAAGAGAGAATAAAAATAGAGGATTTGGCAGGAAAGAATGCGTCCTCAAAAGGTGTATCCCGATTTTGATTACTGTAAAAAAACTGTAACAGGGCGTTTTTCGAATTCCCGGGCGACATGAAAACCTTATGAGAGAATTCGCAGTAGGAAACTCTATTTTTTATTTTTGGGGACCCTCGTACTTGTATAAACTAAAATGAAATAAAAAATAAAATGAAAATATTTTTAATGTAGTCTCTTTAGAATTATGGTGCAGCAGTGCGCATCAAAAAATTAAATCTCTATATGACGTATTATTGTAACAAAAAATCTGTATACGACTCTGAAATTTAGTGGTAGTGAAAAATAAAATTCCAGTTTTAGGTGATAAAATCAGAAATACAATTTTCTGCAGGAAGAATTATTAATTAATTTAAAATCTAGGGGAACACTCCCTACAGTGGATAATCGTTAATTAAAAATACTCGTACATGTGAAATAATTAATTTAATTTAATTAAATAGTTAAGACACTGTACGTGTTCATAAATTTAAATTCAAATTAATTTTTTGTTGCTCTTAATTAATGATCCACTGTAGGCACAATTATCCACTATAGGAAGGTTGCCCCTATCTACAAAAAATGGTGTGACGAAATGTCTCGAAAATCTCGCAATCATTGTTGTTGAATACCTGATTGGCTTTTTCTTGTTTGAAGTTATTTTATATTTGATTTTCAACAATTTTTAGGTTATTTTAGCGCTTTAAACCGGAAATAGGTATTTTTAATAATATTTCTTAATAATATTAGCGTTTTTTTTTGACCGGAAATTGAGATTTTCAAACAACAATTATTAGATTTTGAAGGTACATAATTTTTAAACAAATTTTAGGTTACATTAGCGTTTTACACCAAAACCAAAAAATGGTATTTTAGAAAAAAAATCATAATCTGAACGAGATTAAGAATCTTTAACAATTTTGTGTTATGTTGGTATTTTTCGTCACAAATTGGTATTTTTAATTAAAAAATTAGATTTATAGAAGAATAAAAAATTTGAACAATTTAAGGTTATGTGATCGTCTTACACCAGAAATTGATATTTTCAAACAAAAATCACTATAATTTGAACAAGATTTAGAATCTTTTGACAATTTTGCATTATGTCTAAAATTCGTATTTTCATTTTTTTTAAATTAGATTTCAAAAAAGATTTACAATATTTTTACAATTTTTGGTTATGTTGGTGTTTTACACTACAATACGGAATTTTTAGAAAAAAAATCACTAGATTTCGAAAAAAAATTACAATTCTAAACAATTTGATGTTAAGTTAGTTTTTTTAAATTATTAGTATTTTAAATTTAAAAAAATTTAATTTTAAAGAATATTTACAATTTTTCAACAAATTTAGGTTATGTCGGTGTGTTTCACATAAGACTGGTATTTTGAAACAAAATCAATTGGATTTGAATGCAATGGTTTTTATTTAAAATAATAGATTTATTATATACTTTAATAATTACGTTAGCGTTTTTAATCGAAAATTGGTATTTTTAAACAAAAATCATTATAATTTGAACAAGATTTTGGATTAGGGGAAACCTCCCTACAGTGGATAATCATTATTTGAAAATACTAATATATTTAAAATAATTAATTTAATTTAATAATTAGTTTAGACGCTATACGTGTTCATAAATTAAAATTAATTATTTTTCTTTTATTTGTGCTCTTAATTAATGATTATCCACTGTAGAGAGGTTTCCCCTATGTTAGTGTTTTTAGTCAGAAAAAATTGAATTTTCAACAGTTAAAAATAGAAAAAAAATGTACATTGAAGTTCCACTTTGAACTGTTGAAAACCCAAGAAAAAGACGAAATTTTTTTAATTGATTTTTCCAAAAATAATATAATAAAATAATTTTTTCTTACGTTGTGTTAGTGTTTTTCGTCTAAAATTTGTATTTTTTAACAAAATTTTTTTTTATTATTTTAGATAATAGATACTATGAAATAACAAAAATTTTGTTTAAATATTAATTTTTTTTATTAATTTAAAAATTGCGTGATAGAAAAAATAATAATCGCGTTTTCTAGTTGTTTTTAAAAATATTATAAAGGGAAAAAATGATACAGATCAACAAAGTGAGATAAAAGAGAAACAAAAAACCTCAGATCCTAAGCTACTCAAAGTACCGTAATGCATTTTAGAAATAAATTTTAGTCATAATTGTATATTTAATTTCAAATGGTGAAAATCGTCGAAATTTGTCAAGAACTTTAATTACGAATACTGGAAAAAACTTGATTTTTTATAAGGGAAACCGGCCTACAGTGGATAATGCAACCTACAGTAGATAATCATTAATTAAGAGCACAAATAAAAACAAAATAATTAATTTTAATGTTAATTTATAAACACGCATAGTGTTTTAACAATTAATTAAAATTAATTAATTATTTTACATATATATATTAGTATTTTTAATTAACGATTATCCACTGTAGGCTGCATTATCCACTGTAGGGAAGTTTCCCCTAAATTTTAAGTGAATAGAAAAGAATAATTTACAAAAAAATTTACGGCGATTTTCATCCTTATTAGGAAAACTTGTTACACTGAAAGTTTTATGACACTGTTGATTAGTGCAAATATAGCAATGTAGAAAATAATATGTATAACATATAGACAATAAATATATTCATAGATTCTAGAAATTAAAGTAGATAAAAAAATTGTTCTAGACTTTAAAAATACAAAAATTTAAAAAAATTGGGCCTCTAAACTTGGAAGATATAACGAGTAGGGGTAACCTTCCTACAGTGGATAATGCAACCTACAGTGGATAATCAATAATTAAGAGCACAAATAAAAGGAAAATGATTTTAATTTATGAATCCGTATAGTATCTTAGTTAATAATTAAATTAATTATTTTACACATATCATTAATTATAATTAATGATTATCCACTGTAGGTTGCATTATCCACTGTAGGAAGGTTTCCCCAATTTCACCACCTCGTGATCAAACTCAAAATTGATGAAAAGTAAATTGAATCGTTTTGGGTTTTTTTTAAATATTAAAAAATTACAGACTTCTATTGCGAATTCAGTAAAACAATAGGTGCAAAATTTTGTACCTACTCCCGGAACGAAACGTGAGTCAATTCGACGTTTGGGAATTTGTCGAACGCCTCTGCTATTTTTATTATCAATTGCGATAGTAAAATAAATGAAATTCGAAGCCGAAAATTTTTTATATAAAAGAAAATTGAGATCTGCAGAAAAAAAATAGTTCAATAAGTATTTGAGGATTAGGGGATATTCTAAGAGATGAATAAAATTATAGAACTGTGTTCTATATATTTCTTAGAATGCGCCATAATTATTGAGATTTGTTAAATGAATATGTACCGTAGATTATAAAATTATATCTATCTCGAATTATATTTATCTAAAAAATATAATACGTGGGGAAACCTCTCTACAGTGGATAATCATTAATTAAGAGCACAAATAAAAGGAAAATAATTAATTTTAATTTATTAACAGGTATAGTGTCTTACCTGTTAATTAAAATAATTATTTTACATATATTAGTATTTTTAATTAATGATTATCCACTGTAGGTTGCATTATCCACTGTAGGGAGGTTCCCCCTAAATCAAAGCAGACGGAACCCCCGCTGAGAGACTCGTCTCATTTTTCTTCAAAAGCATTTATTAAATTTGCAGATATCTTTTGTTAATTATTTTTAAGTTCCATATTAAATTTATTTAATTAAAATATTATTAGTTTATTAAATTTTAAATCTATGGTTTGCCTGCGAAGATTTTTCACCTTTCCAGTACGTCTGCAATGTAATAAACTATAATATAGATTAAATATTAAATCAATGTTTGCAGCCAAAGGCTTTACGATTCGAATTGCCGATGCAATCAAAATGTTTAAAAAAAGCTGTAAAAACGGGTCACGTGCAGCTGTTACGTAATACAACGAATTAATGTGAATTTTTCTGAAAAAATGTACCCGACTGCCAAAATCATTTTATATCACTTCACTTTCCATGGAAACATTTATTGAAATTAATTATTATTTAAAAAGAAATTTAATCCAACTTTTCATTAATTTCCAAATTTTTCAGTTTGTTTTTATAATTTTGTAAATTGAATTTTCCAAATAGGTAATTTTATGTAATCAGAAAATTTATTCATAAATGTTTCTAAACATTATTGATGAAATTTTAATTGTAAATGATTTTATAATATTGCGAAATAATTATGTTTTTAATATTTTGCTATCACACTATAATTTGTCAATTCTTTCATATTTTCAAAGAGATAAGAAAAATTAAATTATGGGCAACAAGTTATTTTGAAGAATTCGAAAAAAAATTTCGAAGCTTTTCAATAATTTTGAAAGATTTGAGATTAATTTTTTTTAAAGATTTCTGGAAAAATTTTGAATGGTTCAGGGTTTTTTTAAATTTAATTTTAAGTTTTAAAGATTTCAAAATCTGTCGAAAAAGAATCTGGAAGATTTTAAGTCAATTTTTTTAATTTGTCAAGATTTAAAATTTTTAGGAAAACTGTATTTTGAAGAGTTTCAAAGAGAGCAAACAAAAAATTCTTAAAATTCCTGGGAAAATTTGAAACGTTTTTTTATTTTGAAAAACTAATTTTAAGAGAAAATTGGAAAAGATTTTAAAACGCTTCAATAATTTCCTAAAATTTCGAAACAGAATGTCGAAGATTTTACAGAATTTTTTTTTAAGTTTTCAATTTTGCAAGGTCACAAAATTTTAGAAATAATTCGAGCAAGTTTAAGAGATATTTAGAAGTTTTAAAAAAGTTTGAAAATAATTATATACATGAAAAGATTTTTTTTTTAAATTTAACTTTTTGAATTAAATTGATTTTTGAAAATTCCGTAATAAGATTTTGAAACTTTTTAAGAATTTTGAAAGGTTTCAAAATACAACGAAAAAATGTTATTGAGCTTCATGCAAAAATTTCAAAACCTTTTGAATCCATTCCTAAAATTTTGAAAAAAAATGTAAAAGATTTTAAAGCCAAATTTTAGAAAAAAATGTCAGTAAGTTTAAGAGATATTTAGAAGTTTTGAAACGATTCAAAAATAATTAAAAACTTGTAAAGATCTCAAAAATTTTTTTTTTAATGCAGATTTCGAAAAAAAGAAGCTTTTTCAGAATTTTGAAAGATTTCAAGACAATGAAAAATTTTTCATTAGATTCCTAAGAAAATTTAAAATGATTTTTTATTTTGAAAAATTAATTTTAAAAGAATTCCAAAATTGTCCAAGAAGAATCTAAAATACTGCAAAATAATGCATTTTTTTTTTTTAATTTTAGGAAAAATTCATTTCAAAGAATATTTAGAAAGTTTCGAAGGTTCTGAAAAGATTGAAAAATAATCATTTTAAGCTTGAAAATTTTTTAAAACATTTTTTTTTAAATTTCAAACGAAAACTGTAGAAGCTTTTAACAAATTTTGAAACCTTTCAAGAGAATACAAAATTTTTCTCAAAATTCCTGGTAAAATTTGAAATAATTTTTTGTTTTGAAAAAGTAAGTTTTAAAGAAAATTTAAAATCATTTTTAAATGTTTCTAAAATTTTGGAAGATTTTAAGTCAATTTAAAAAATTTTAAATGATTGTTCAAAATTTTAGGAAAAAATCGAATCCTTTCAACACATATTTAGAAGGCTTAGAAGGTTATGAAAAGATTCGAAAAAGAATTTTCTTATTATTCACGGGAAAATTTTTAATAATTTTAAAATTTTTTGAAATTTTAAATGAATGTTCAACACATTTCAAATGATTTCCTACAATTTCGAAAAAAAGTGTAATTTTTTTTTTAATTCAGTAAATTTAAGAGATATTTAGAAGATTTGAAAAGATTCAAAAATAATAATTATAATTTTGGAACTTTTCAAGAAAACAAAAAAAAAATGTCTTAAAATTCTTAGTAAAATTTGAAATTATTTCTTATTTTGAAAAATAAAGTTTAAAAAAAAATTTTTCAACGTTTTAAAAGATTTCTCAAAATATGGAAGATTTTAAGTAAATTTTTCAAATTTTGAATGATTTTTCAAAAGGCTGAAAAGGTTCAAAAAAGAATTTTCTTATTAATCATGCGAAAATTTTAAATAATTATGCATTTTTTTGAAATTTTAAATAAATGTTCAACACATTACAAATGATTTTCTAAAATTTCGAAAAAAAGTGTAGAAGATTTCGAAGAAAAATGTTAAAATTGAGCAAGATTAAATTTTTTTAAATCGAGCAAATTGTGAGATATTTAGAAGATTTGAAAAGATTTAAAAATAATTTAAAACTTGAGAACATTTTTATAACAACAACATTTTTAATGTAGATTTCCAAAGATTTCAGACGAAAATTTTAGAACTTTTAAACAAATTTTAAAAGATTAAAAGAAAACAAAAACAATTCTTAAAATTGCTGGTAAATTTGAAATAAATTTTTGTTCTGAAAAATTAAGTTTCAAAGAACATTTTAAAACATTTTAAAATATTTCTAAAAATTTGGTTAATTCTTAGTAATTTTTTTAAATTTTGAATGATTTTTCAAAATCTTAGGAAAAATTCGAATCATTTTAAAAGATATTTATAAGGTTCAGAAGGTTCTAGAGAGATTCAAAAATTCATTGGAAAATTGTTAATGATTTTGAAATTTTTAGAAATTTTGAATGAATGATTAATTTCAAATGATTTCCTAACATTTCAAAAATTTTGAATCATTTTACCAAATTTTAAGATAAATTCTAGCCAGTTACATTTTTTTTTAGGAATTTAAGAGGTTTTGAAGAGATTACAAATATTTTAAAACTTGGAAAGATTTCCAAAACTTTATCAAATATTTTTTTCATTTCTTCAAAATTTCTAAAAGTCCTAAATATTTTTTAAAGGGACTCGAATTTTTTCTAATTTTTTTTTAAATCCTCTAAAATAACAGAATTTTCTTTAAAAT
Organism: Andricus curvator; assembly: GCA_932195095.1. Taxonomy (NCBI): domain Eukaryota; kingdom Metazoa; phylum Arthropoda; class Insecta; order Hymenoptera; family Cynipidae; genus Andricus; species Andricus curvator. The sequence continues at coordinate 18,551 of CAKNYM010049133.1, forward strand.
TTTCTACATTCAAACACAAACTGATACTTATTTTTTTGTTCTCAAACCTCAGAATCTAAATTGAGCTCGAATTTAGGTTTTCCAACATTTTTTTAAATAAATAGTTTTTCAAAAGTTTTATTTTTTATTACAAATTATTTTCCCCCTTAAATCGAAAATGATAGCAAAATTTAAAAAGTCCTGTTTAATTTGAGAGGATTTTTTTTTAAATATTTTGATATTTAAACTTGCGAAAAATTTAAAAGTTATAAATATGATAAGATTGATTAAATAAAATTCAAATATTTTCATTTATTTTTTGTCGTTGAGGAATCGAAATTAGTGACTCGTCGAGGGCTGCTATCGTGAACAGACAATAAGCAATGAAAACGCATCTCCCTGTAATTGATCAAAGGAGAATCGATTTTTTGATTTTGAGGAAAAAAATGTTTGTCAAAAGCCGCAAAAAGTTTTCAGATGATTCAAAATCTTTACCTTTCTCCACGACCTTTATATTCTTCAATTTCACAAAACATTTTAAAGCCAAAAACTAATTTATTTCAAATTAAAAACTCTTCATTAAAAACTATTGAAAAAAAGAATAGAGCAGGGCAACCTCTCTACAGTGGATAATGATTAATTAAGAACACAAATAAAAGAAAAATAATTAATTTTAATCTTAATTTATTAACAGGTATAGTGTCTTACCTGTTAATTAAATTAAATTAATTATTTTGCATACATTAGTATTTTTAATTAATGATTATCCACTGTGGTTGCATTATCCACTGTAGAGAGTCTTCCCCTGATGAAATTATTTTTTTCGGCTGAATCTGGGGTCCTGGAAAAAGGGTGAAACAAAATAAAATTCGCAACGAGGGACGAAAAACCTGCATCTTGTCTGTGGAGGAAAAGCGTGAGAAGCTATTTTAACAGCATGTTACATTTTTAATCGAAAAATCATATTAATCATATTAATCGTATATCATTTTGACATATATTTAACCAGCTGGTGCATGGGTCCGATTTAAAGCCTGTGTATAGAAATAAAAATACAAAAGGCTCGATTTATGAAAAATACTATATTTAGGGGAAACCTGCCTATAGTGGATGAAGCCACCCACAGTGAATAATCATTTATTAAAAATACTAATATATGTAAAATAATTAATTTCATTTAATTAATAGTTAAGACACTATACGCGTTCATTAAAATTAATTATTTCTCTTATTGTGCTCTTAATTAATAATTATCCACTTTAAGTTAAATTATCCACTGTAGGGAGGCTTCCCCTATTGTTACTTTTTAATAATGTTAATTCATCATGTGTCTAGCTTCGAACTCGTCACACTGGCGAATGAAAATAAAAAAATAAAATATGTAAAAAAAATTCGGTTTCGAATTTCGCCTCGATTTTTGACTAAGGAAGGTGTATTTCTAGAAGGGTAAAATTTGTAAGAGAAAGGAAAGGACACTAAAGAGAATTTAAAAAAAAATGAAATTAACTCGAAAGCGACGAGAGAGCAGAAAAACTGCTACCTTATTGATAAGGAAAATGTATTATTACTGTATCTCGTAGTTATAGGTTGTATGTATATCGAATTTATGTGTACATGTATGGGAAATATGCTGTATGTACCAAATAAATAAAATTGACGTTGATAGAGTTTTTATCTTCTGAGTATTAAACACATTTAATTTTAGATTATTTTAGTTTTTTATTTAGTTAGATAAAATACGCTTTGTATTCATAAGATTTTAAGTCGAAATGTATTGCATTTTCAACAAAATAGTTGAATTTTTAACCAAAAAGATGAATTTTCAATAAAGAAGATTAATTTTCTACTAAAACAGACGAATTTTCAACAAATACATGAATTTTTAACCAACTAGTTCAATTTTCAATGAAACTGCTAAATACGAAAGCCAAAAAGAGGAATTTTCTACTAAGCAGTTGAATTTTCAACCAAATTGTTAAATTTTCAAGCCAAAAAAACACGAATTTTCTACAAAATAGTTGAATTTTCAACCCAAAAATATCAATTTTCAACCAAAAAGTTAATTTTCAATCAAATAGTTGAATTTTTAACCAACAGGTTAAATGTTCAACCAAATTATTAAATTTGTAAGCCGAAAAAAAGAATTTTCTATCAAACAGTTTGAATTTTTTTATAGTTGAGTTTTTAACCAAAAGAAATGGATTTTTAAACAAAAAATTAAATTTCAACCAACTAGTTTAGTTTTTAACCAAATTTTTAAATTTTGAAGCCAAAAAGACGAATTTTCTACCAAGCAGTTGAATTTTCAACCCCAAAATGTGAATTTTCCACAAAATAGTTGAATTTTTCACTGAATAGTTGAATTCTCAAAAAAAAGAAGAATTTTCAACCAAGAAGATTAATTTTCCAGCGAACAAGACGAATATTCAACAAAATACATGAATTTTCAACCAACTAGTTAAATTTTCCACCAAAAAGTTAAATTTTCAACAAAAAAGTTAATTGTCAATTGAACTGTTAAATTTGCAAGCCAAGGTTAATTTAAAAGACGAACTGTCTACCAAACAGTTTAATTTTCTAATAGTTGAGTTTTTAACCAAAAGAAATGAATTTTCAACAAAAAAAATAAATTTCAACCATCTAGTTTAATTTTTAACCAAATTGTTAAATTTTAAAGCCAAAAGGACGAATTTTCTACCAAGCAGTTGAATTTTCGATCCCAAAATGTGATTTTTCAACAAAACAGTTGAATTTTTCACTGAAAAGTTGAATTCTCAAACAAAAAGATGAATGTTCAACCAAGAAGATTATTTTCTACCAAAAAGTTGAATTATCAACCCAAAAATATGAATTTTTAATTAAATTGTTAAATTTTAAAGCCAAAAAGACGAATTTTCTATCAAACAGTTTAATTTTCAACTAAATAGTTGAGTTTTCAAACAAACAGTGGAATTTTCATCCAAAAGATATGAAATTGCAACAAAATAGGTAATTTTCAACCAAACTTTTAAATTTTCAAGCCAAAAAACACAAATTTTCTACCAAACAGTTGAATTTCCAACCCAAAAATATCAATTTGCAATCGGAAAGTTAATTTTCAATAAAATAGTTGAATTTTCAAGCAACCAGTTAAATTTTCAACCAAATTAAATTTTTATGTCAAAAAGACGAACTTTCTACCGAACAGTTTAATTTTCTAATAAATAGTTGAGGTTTTAACCAAAAGAAATGAATTTTCCAAAACAAAAAATAAATTTCAACCAACTAGTTTAATTTTTAACCAAACTGTTAAATTTTGAAGCCAAAAATACGAATTTTCTACCAAGAAGTTGAATTTTTGATCCCAAAATGTGAATTTTCAACCAACTAGTTAAATTTTCCACCAAAAAGTTGAATTATCAACACAAAATATGAATTTTTAATTAAATTGTTGAATTTTAAAGCCAAAAATACGAATTTTCTATCAAACAGTTTAATTTTCAACTCAAAAATATGAATTTTTAACTAAATAGTTGAGTTTTCAAACAAACAGTGGAATTTTCTTCCAAAAAATATATAATTACAAGAAAAAAGGTAACATTCAACCAAATTGTAAAATTTGCAATCCAAAAAGACGAATTTTGCACCAAAAAGTTAAATTTTCAACAAAAAAGTTAATTTTCAATTAAACTGTTAAAATTTCATGCAAAAAAACGAATTTTCTTCCACCAAAAATATCAATTTGCAACCAGAAAGTTAATTTTCAATAAAATAGTTGAATTATCAACCCATAAATAGGAATTTTTAATTAAACTGTTAAATTTTGTTTAATTTTCTAATAGTTGAGTTTTTAACCAAAAGAAATGAATTTTCAACAACAAAAAATAAATTTCAACCACCTAGTTTAATTTTTAACCAAATTGTTAGATTGTGAAGCCAAAAGGACGAATTTTCTACCAAGCAGTTCAATTTTCGATCCCAAAATGTGAATTTTCAACAAAACAGTTGGATTTTTAACCAAATAGTTGAATTTTTAACCAAAAAGATGAATTTTCAACAAAGAAGATTAATTTTCTGCCAAAAAAGACGAATTTTCAACAAATATATGAATTTTCAACCAACTGGTTCAATTTTCTATGAAACTGTTAAATTTTCAAGCCAAAAAGAGGAATTTTCTACCAAGCAGTTGAATTTTCAACCAAATTGTTAAATTTTTAAGCCAAAAAAAACACAAATTATCTACCAAACAGTTGAAATTTCAACCCAAAAATAACAATTTTCAACCAAAAAGTTAATTTTCAATCAAATAGTTGAATTTTCTACCAACAGGTTAAATGTTCAACCAAATTATTAAATTTTTAAGCCAAAAAGATGAATTTTTTATCAAACAGTTTGAATTTTCTTATAGTTGAGTTTTTACCCAAAAGAAATGTATTTTTAAACAAAAAATTAAATTTCACCCAACTAGTTTAGTTTTTAACCAAATTGTTGAATTTTGAAGCCAAAAAGACGAATTTTCTACCAAGCTGTTTAATTTTCAAACCCAAAATTTTCAACAAAATAGTTGAATTTTTCACTGAATAGTTGAATTCTCAAACAAAAAGATGAACTTTCAACCAAGAAGATTAATTTCCTACCAAAAAGTTGAATTATCAACCCAAAAATATGAATTTTTAATTAAATTGTGAAATTTTAAAGCCAAAAAGACGAATTTTCTATTAAAAAGTTTAATTTTCAACTCAAAAATATGAATTTTTAACTAAATAGTTGAGTTTTCAAACAAACAGTGGAATTTTCTTCCAAAAAATATAAAATTACAAGAAAAAAGGTAACTTTCAACCAAAAAGTAAAATTTTTAATCCAAAAAGACGAATTTTGCACCAAAAAGTTAAATTTTCAACAAAAAAGTTAATTTTCAATTAAACTGTTGAAATTTTCAAGCCAAAAAAACGAATTTTCTACCAAGCAGTTGAATTTTCAACCCAAAAATGTGAGTTTTCCACCAACCAATTAAATTTTCAACCAAATTATTAAATTTGTAAGTCAAAAAGACCAATTTTCCATCAAACAGTTTAATTTTCTAATAGTTGAGTTTTTAACCAAAAGAAATGAATTTTCAACCACAACAAATAAATTTCAACCAGCTAGTTTAATTTTTAACCAAGTTTAATTTTGAAGCCAAAAGGACGAATTTTCTACCAAGCAGTTGAATTTTCAACCCCAAAATGTGAATTTTCAACAAAATAGTTGAATTTTTCACTGAATAGTTGAATTCTCAAACAAGAAGATGAATTTTCAACTAAGAAGATTAATTTTCTACCAAACCAATATGAATTTTCAATTAAATTTTTTAATTTTAAATATAAAAAGACGAATTTTCTATCAGTTTAATTTTCAACTCAAAAATATGAATTTTTCACAAAATAGTTAAGTTTTTAAACAAATAGTTGAATTTTCATCCAAAATATATGAAATTGCAACGAAAAAGGTAATTTTCAACCAAATTGTGAAATTTTCAAGCCAAAAAGACGACTATTTCACCAAAAAGTTGAATTTTCAACAAAAAAGTTAATCTTCAATTAAATTATTAATTTTTCAAGTTAAAAAGACAAATTTTATACCAAACATTAGAAGTTTCAATCCAAAAATATGATTTTTCAAACAAAAAAAAGTTAATTTTCAATCAAATATTTAAGTTTTTAACCAAAAGATATGAATTTTCAATAAAAAAGTTGAATTTCAACCAGCTAATTGAATTTTGGACCAAACTGTTAAATTTGTAAGCCAAAAAACGAATTTTCAACACAAAATCCTTCATTTTCACCAAAAAGTTAATTTTCAACAAAATAGTTGAATCGTTAACCAAATAGTAGAATTTTCTACCAAAATAGTTTAATTTTCAAGCCATAAAGACTAATTAAAAAACGAACAGTTAAATTTTCAACCATATTTTGTTTACATATTTAAAATGAATCTAATTAATATAGAAAATTATTTAATTAAAATTAAAAATTAAAAAAGTTAATTTTCTATTCAAAAAGACGAATGTTTAACAAAGCAGTTTAATTTTTTACCAAAAGAGATGACTTTTCAAAAAAATAATTGAATTTTCAACCAAATGGTCGAATTTTCTACTAAGAAAGATTAATTTTCAACTAAGAATGAAATGGTTTAATTTTCATTTAAAAAATAAACTCTCCACTAAAAAAATGAATTTGCTACAAAACAATTGAATTTCAACCCGAAAATATGAATCTTCAACAAAAAAGTTAATTTTCAACAACTAGTTGAATTTTCTACCAAATTGTTACATTTTCAACAAAAAAGATGAATTTTCTACAAAATAGTTGATTTTTTTAACAAAACAGTTAATTTTCAACAAACTAGTTGAATTTTTGAACAAAACACAGTTAATTTTCAACCAAAAAGACGAACTTTCAACAAAATAGTTAAATTGTCAACGAAAAAGTTAATTTTTGATAAAATAATTGAAATTTCTACAAAATTGTTAAATTTTCAAGTCAAAAAGCAGAATTATCAACCAAAAAATATGAATTTTCAACGAAAACATTCATTTTCAATCGAATAGTTAAATTTTCAATTTCAATTTCAAGTTGAAGACTCAACCCAAAAATATAAATTTTTAACCAAAAAGACAATTTTCAACCAAATAGTTTAATTTTCTACCAAAATAGTCTAGTTTTCGATCTAAAGAGACGAATTAAAAAAAATTAACAGTAGAATTTCTAACCAAAAATCAATTCAATTAGTTTCAATTAATTCAATTAATTTTTTAACAAAGTAGTTCAACTTTGAGCAAAGAAGTTGAATTTTCAACCAAGAAAGATTTTTTAGTTAAGAAAGAAAACAAAATTCAACCAAATCGTTCAATTTTCAAGCCAAGAAAACGAATTTTCTACCAAACAGTTGAATTTTCAACCCAAAACTAAGAATTTTGAACAAAATAGTTGAATTGTTAACCAAATAGTAGAATTTTCTACTAAAGTAGTTTAATTTTAAACCAAAAAAAAAAAAAGAATTTTCTACAAAACAGTTGAATTTTCGACCAAAAGAGATGGATTTTTATCAAAATAATTGAATTTTCAAACAAATAGTTAAATTTTGTACTAAGAAAGATTAATTTTCAACAAATAATGAAATAATTAATTTTTATTTAAAAAATAAATTCTCTACTAAAAAAATCGAATTGTCTACAAAACAATTGAATTTTCAACAAAAAAAAGTTAATTTTCAACCTCTAGTTGACTTTTATAACGAACTGTTAAATTTTCAACAAAATAATGAAATTTGAAAACAGTTAATTAAATTCCAAAATAGATTCTCCACAAAAAATAAAATAGTCGACTTTTCAACCAAAAAGAATTAACTTTCAACCGAAAATAGCTGGATTTTCTTATTCTATTATATTAATTAAGAATAAAAATAAGAATTTACATAATTTATAGACTAAAAAATAGGCGTTTAAATAACCATTTACTTTAATTTTAATTACTTTTACAATATTAGGTTGGAAAATTAAGAATTTTATTTAAAAAAATTAATTTTAAGTTAATTTTAACTTAAAAAGTTAATATTCCACTGCATACTCTTTGAATTCGGACCACACTTAAAAATTTTGAGAGAAAAGGGAAAAAGGGGAAGTTTTGCACGAATAGGGGAAAAATGGAATTTAGGAAATAGGTTGTTATTTTAATTTTCTAAGGTTTTTTTAAGAATTTTCTAAGAAATTTGATTTAAAAATAGAGTTTTGAGATAAAACACTTGAATTACCCCTTATTGTCCACTTTTTGTGTCCCACTTTGATTCTATTTTTGGTAAATTGCTGGAAATTGATCCAAGTTCTATTTCAGAAAAAAATTCCGAGGATAATTCATCATCTGCATCACCAGACGCAACTTTCTTTATGCATTCTAGCATGTGCAGTGTGTCTTTCATCGTGCGTTGAACTGCATCTGCAAGATAAAATTATAATCTTTAAACAGACTTCACAGCCCAAAAGGCAATATTAAATTCAATTTGAAACGCTTAAAATTCATCAGATTTCAAGTCGAAATATATTGGATTTTCAATAAAATAGTTTAATTTTGAACCAAATAATTAAATTTCAACCAAAAATATTAATTTTCTACCAAAAAAGATGCATTTTTGAATCAAATAGTTCGATTTTTTACTAAGAAAGAGAAAATTTAAACAAAAAATGGAATAGTTCATTTACAGTTAAAAAAAAATTTTCAATGAAAAAAAATTTCAATAAATTAGTTAAATTTTCAACCAGAGATGAATTTTATACTAAAATGATTAATTTTCAACCAAACAAAAATCTTCAGCAATGTAATTGAATCTTCAACCAAAAGAAATGAATTTTCAAACAAAAATGTTCATTTTTAACCGAATAGTTGAATTATCAACCAAATAGTTTAAATTTCTACCAAAATAGTTTAGTTTTCAAGCAAATAATAAAATTTCCTAAACAAAACAGATGAACTTTTAACCAAAAATATAATTGTAGAGTTTTAAACCTAAAATGATAATTTTTCAACAAAAAGTTAATTTTTTATTTCAAGAAACGAATTTTCAACAAACTAGTTGAGTTTTCAACCCAAAAAGGTACATTTTTTACAAAAAAATTAAATTTTTAACCCAAAAATATGAATTTTCAACCAAAGGATACGAATTTTTTGTTCAATATTGGAATCTCTCAAAAATATGAATTTTCATCAAAAAAATTCATTTTCAACCAAATAGTTAAATTTACAACTAAAAGATATGAATTTTCAACGAATAAGTTAAAACCCAAAAACAAAGAACTTGCTACAAAACACTTAAATTTCCAACCTACAAATATGAATTTTCAACCAAATAGTTGAGTTTTCAACCAAAAGATACGAATCTTCAACAAAAAAGTTAATTTTCAACAAAATAGTAGAATTTTCTACCAAAGTAGTTTGATTTTCAACCAAAAAAAAAAAGAATTTTCTTCATAACAGTTGAATTTTCAACCAAAAAATATAAATTTTCGACAAAATAATTAATTTTCAAACGAATATCGAATTTCTAATACAAAAAACGAATTTTCAATCACAAAAGTTAATTTTCTATATAAAAAAAACAAATTTTCAACAAACTCGTTCAATTTTCAACTCAAAAAGGCGAATTTTCTACAAACCAGTTTAACTTTCAACCTAAAAATATGAATTGTCAACTAAAAAGTTATTTTTTAACCAAAAAGTTGAATTTTCAACAAAATTAGTTAATGTTTAAGCCAAAAAGATGAATTTTATATAAAACAGTTGAATTTTCACACCCAAAAATATAAATTTTCAAAAAAAAGTAAATTTTAAACTAAATAGTTGAATTTTCATCTTTAGTTGCATTTTTAACCCAAAAAAATGAATTTTCAACCAAATTGTTGAATCTTTAACTCAAAAAAGTTAATTTTCAACCAAACAGTTGAATTTTCAACAAAATTCGTTGAATTTAATTCTTACACAAAAAAACGAGTTTTCAACAAAAAGTAAATTTTCGACTAAATAGTTGAATTTTCATCTTTAGTTGCATTTTTAACCCAAAAAAATTAAATTTTAACAAAATTGTTGAATCTTTAACTCAAAAAAGTTAATTTTCAACCAAAAAGTTGAATTCTCAACACGAAAATATACATTTTCTACAAAAAGTTACTTTTCAAACAATTAGTTGGATTTTCAACAAAATTAGTTGCATTTAATTTTAACACAAAAAAAAACGAATTTAAAATAAAAGGGTTAATTTTCTATTGAAGAAACGAATTTTCAACAAACTAGTTGAAATTTCAAGCCAAAGAGATGAATTTTATACAAAACAGTTGACTTTACAACCGAAAAATATGAAATGTCATTAAAAAAGTTATTTTTTAAACAAACAGTTGAATTTTCAACAAAATAGTTGAATTTTCAACAAAATAGTTGAATTTTCTACAAAAATAGTTTAATTTTTAACCCAAGAAGTTCGATTTAAAAAAAAAGTAATTGAATTTTCAAACAAAAAGGATAACCCAAAAAGATAAATTGCGAACAAAAAACTCAATTGTCTATTTGAATAAAAAATAATTATCAACAAAGCAGTTAAATTTTTCACCAAAACAGATGAACTTTTAACCAAAAATATAACTGTAGACTTTTAAACCTAAAAAGATAATTTTTCAACAAAAAGTTAATTTTTTATTTCAAGAAACGAATTTTCAACAAACTAGTTGAATTTTAAATAAATTTTTTAAATTTTCGAGTCCAAATTGGAATTTTCTCTCAAAAATATGAATATTCATAAAAAAAAGTTCATTTATAACCAAATAGTTAAATTTACAACTAAAAAAAGATAGTTGAATTCAACGAAAAAGTTAAACCCAAAAAGAAAGAACTTTCTACAAAACAGTTAAATTTCCAACCTAAGAATATAATTTTTCAACAAAATAATCAATTTTCAAATGAATAGTAGAATGTCTAATACAAAAAAACGAATTTTCAATAAAAAAGTTAATTTTATATATAAAAAAAAACGAATTTTCAACGAACTCGTTAAATGTTCAACTCAAAAAGACGAATTTTCTACAAAACATTTTAACTTTCAACCCAAAAATATGAATTGTCAACAAAAAAGTTATTTATTACCCAAAAAGTTGAATTTTCAAAAAAAAATTAGTTAATTTTCAAGCCCAAAAGATGAATTTTAAATAAAACAGTTGACTTTTCACACCCAAAAATATAAATTTTCAACAAAAAGTAAATTTTAAACTAAATAGTTGAATTTTCATCTTTAGTTGCATTTTTAACCCAAAAAAATGAATTTTCAACCAAATTGTTGAATCTTTAACTCAAAAAAGTTAATTTTTAACCAAACAGTTGAATTTTCAACACCAAAATATAAATTTTCTACAAAAAAGTTACTTTTCAAACAATTAGTGGAATAAAATTAGTTAAATTTAATTCTTACACAAAAAAACGAATTTTCAACAAACTAGTTGAATTTTTAAACCAAAAAGATGAATTTTATACAAAACAGTGGACTTTTCAACCCAAAAATATTAATTTTCAACAAAGATTACATTTTCAAGTAAATAGTTGAATTTTCATCTTTAGTTGCATTTTTAATAAAAAAAAATAATAATTTTCAACAAAATTGTTGAATCTTTACCTCAAAAAAGTTAATTTTCGACAAAAAATTACTTTTAAAACAACTAATTCGTTTTTCAACAAAATTAGTTGCATTTAATTCTAACACAAAAAAAAAACGACTTTTCAATAACAGAGTTAATTTTCTATAAAAAAAACGAATTTTCAACAAACTAGTTGAATTTTCAAGCCAAAAAGATGACTTTTATACAAAACAGTTGACTTTACAACCAAAAAATATACAATGTCATAAAAAAGTTATTTTTTAAACAAATAGTTAAATTTTCAACAAAACAGTTGAATTTTCTAAACAAATAGTTTAATTTTTAACCCAAGAAGTTTGATTTAAAAAAAAAGGAGTTGAATTTTCAAACAAAAAGGATAACCCAAAAAGATAAATTGCGAACAAAAAACTCAATTTTCTATTTAAATAAAAAAGAATGATCAACAAAGCAGTTAAATTTTTTACCGAAAAAGATGACTTTTGAAAAAAAGTTGAATTTTCAACAAAATAATTAAACTTCCAACCAAATGATCGAATTTCCAAACAAAAAATATTAAAATTCAACCAAAAATAGTTACTTTTTCAACGAAATAGTTAATTTTTTAAGCCAAAATGACGAATTTTTTAGAAGATAGTTGAATTTTCAACAAAGCAGTTTATTTCCCAACAATAAAAATTAATTCTCGACAAAAAAGATGACGTATCGACAAAAAAAAAGAGATAAATTTTCACTCAAAAAGGACAAACTTTCTATCTGTAAAGACCTGAAAATATGAACTTTTAACAAAAAAAATAATTTTCAATCAAATTTGTTAAATTTTCTAGCAAATTGTTACATTTTCAAGCCAAAAAGACCAGTTTTCTATAAAACAGTTGGATTTTCAAGCCAAAAATATTAATTTTTTAACAAAAAAGTTAATTTTCAACCAAATATTTTAATTTTTTGCCCGAAAAATAAAGTTTAAAAAAAAAGTGAACTTTCAATCAAATAATTAAATTTCCAACCAAATTGTTTAATTTTCAAGCCAAAACGACGAATTTTCTTTGAAAAAGTTGAGTTTTTCACACAAAAATATGAATTTTCAACCCCAAAAGACAAATTCTCAACAAATTAGTTGAAGTTTCAACCCAAAAATATGAATTTGCAACAAAAAAGTTAATTTTCAACAAAATAATGAATATTTAACCAAAAAAAAAGAATTTTTTACAAAACAATTGAATTTTTTACTCAAAAATATGAATTTTCACTAAAAGTAGAATTTTTAACCAAGAGAGATGAATTCTGTACCAAAAATATAATAATAAAACCCAAAATAATTAACTTTTAACCAAAAATAGTTTGATTTTCTTACCAATTCCAGGGTGTTCAACGCTTGGTTCTCTTTTATCAACACAATCTCCCATTTTTGATAAAGAATCCTTATCTGAAAAGAATATACCATTAATTTCAATTACACTCAATTCCTGAACTCTCAAATTCTAAATAATATTAAGAATCTTACCGTAATCTAAATCCTTTGAAGCTAAAATCTTATTCTTCTCAACAATAAAATTGATATCCTTGACTCGCTGATTAGTCCTTTCCAGAAGAGATTTATTCATTTCAACTCTTCTTACTAGCGAAGCGAGTTGTAGCTTTTGAATCAAAAAATCGTACAAATTGTTAAAAAAATATTTCTCTTTCTCCCAATTTGGAAAAATTATTTTTTACGAGAAAAAAAAATAGAAAATAAAAAACTTACATCAATATCTGTAGGTTTTGTTCGACCCAAAGGAGTATGATTATCAGTATCAACATCGTCCAAAATATGACTCAAAAATTTGAAAGGTTCTGTAGGATTTTTACTGATTCGATGCAAAGAATCATGCAAATCTTCTGAACTCAAATCATCCACATTATAGACAGAATCAGCACCAATTTTCGAATTCCTAAGCGAGTCGATGCTTCCTTCAGGATTTATAATTTCATTTAGTACATAAATATTAAATTTATTGTCTATTGTTATACCTTTTTTAATAATTTTTTCTTCTTTCCCACAATTTTTTACTGTTTTGTCACTTAAACAAAAAAACTTAATCAATTTTCAACCAAAAAAGACGAATTTTCTACAAAATAGTTGAATTGTCAACAAAAAAGTTAATTTTCAATAAAATAGTTGAATTTCTTACCAAATTGTTAAATTTTCAAGCCAAAATGCAAAAAACATGAATTTTTAACGAAAAGGTTCACTTTCCATCTAATAGTTGAATTTTCAACCAAATAGTTGAAGTCTCAACCCAAAAATATGAATTTTCAACGAAAAAGTTAATTTTCAAGTAAAAGGACGAATTTCTAACAAAACTTTTGAATTTACAACCAAAATAGTTGAATTTTCTACCAGATTGTTAAATTTTCTAGCCAAAAAGCTGAATTCGCTACAAAAAAATATGAATTTTCAACGAAAAGGTTAATTTTCAATCAGATAGTTGAATTTTCAAACAAATAGTAGAAGTCTCAACCTAAAAATATGAATTTTTAACGAAAATGTTAATTTTCAACCAAATAGTTGAATTTTCAACAAAAAAAGACGAATTTTCAACAAAATAGTTGAATTTTCTACCAAATTTTTAATTTTTCAACCAAAAAGCCGAGTTTTCTATAAAACAATTAAATTTTCAACTACAAAATATGACTTTTCAGCACGAAGGTTCGTTTTCAACCGAATAGTTGAATTTTTAACCAAATAGTTAAATTGTCAACAAAAAAGTTAATTTTCAATAAAATAGTTGAATTTTTTACCAAATTATTAAATTTTCAAGCCAGAAATAAACATATACGAATTTTCAACGAAAAGGTTCATTTCCCACCTAATAGTTGAATTTTCATCCAAATAGTTGAAGTCTCAATCCAAAAATCTGAATTCTCAACGCAAAAGTTAATTTTCAAACAAAAGAACGAATTTTCAACAAAAATGTTAAATTTTCAGCAAAGAAAGAAGAATTTCCAACAAAATAGTTGAATTTTCAACAAAAATAGTTGAATTTTCAACCAAATAGTTGAATTTTCGAACAAAATAGTTGAATTTTCTACCAAATTGTTGAATTTTCAACCAAAAAGCCGAATTTTCTATAAAACAGTTAAATTTTCAACTACAAAATATAAATTTTCAGCAAGAAGGTTCGTTTTCAATCGAATAGTTGAATTTTTAAACAAAATAGTTGAATTTTCAGCAAAGTAGTTTAATTATCAACAAAAAATGACGAATTTTCCAACAAAATATTTGAATCATTAACAAAATTCGAATTTTCAACAAAATAGTTGAAGATTCAACCGAAAAAGACAAATTTTCAACAAAATAGTTGAATTGTCAACAAAAATGTTGATTTTCAATAAAATAGTTGAATTTTCTACCAAATTGTTAAATTTTCAAGCCAAAAAGCCGAATTGTCTGTAAAAAAGTTCAATTTTCAATAAGAATGCTCATTTTCAAACGAATAGTTGAATTTTTAACCAAAATAGTTGAATTTTTAACAAAATAGTTAAATTATCAACAAAAAAAGACGAATTGTCAACAAAATAGTTGAATTATCAACAACAAAATTCGAATTTTCAACAAAATAGTTGAATTTTCCACTAAAAAAGACAAATTTTCAACCAAATAGTTGAATTTTCGAACAAAATAGTTGAATTTTCTACCAAATTGTTAAATTTTCAACCAAAAAGCCGAATTTTCTATAAAACAGTTCAATTTTCAACCACAAAATATGACTGAATTTTTAACCAAAATAGTTTAATTATCAACAAAATTCGAATTTTCAACAAAATAGTTGAATATTCAACTGAAAAATTCGAATTTTCAACAAAATAGTTGAATATTCAACTGAAAAAGACGAATTTTCAACAAAATAGTTGAATTGTCAACAAAAATGTTAATTTTCAATAAAATACTTGAATATTCTACCAAATTGTTAAATTTTCAAGCCAAAAAGCCGAATTTTCTAAAAAAAACAGTTGAACTTTC
>CAKNYM010049133.1:34078-60413 GCA_932195095.1 Andricus curvator
AAAAAAAGACGAATTGTCAACAAAATAGTTGAATTATCAACAACAAAATTCGAATTTTCAATCAAATAGTCGAATTTTCTACCAAGTTGTTAAATTTTCAAGCCAAAAAGCCGAATTTTCTAAAAAAACAGTGGAATTTGAACTAAAAAATATGAACTTTCAACAAGAAAGTTCATTTTCAACCGAATAGTTGAATTTTCAATCAAAAAATTCGAATTTTCAACGAAAAGGTTCATTTGTAGTCTACTAGTTGAATTTTCAAACAAATAGTTGAATTCTCAATCCAAAAATATAAATTTTTAACAAAAAAGTTAATTTTCAAACAAAAGGACGAATTTTCAACAAAAGTTACATTTTTAGCCAAAAATGAAGAATGTCCAACAAAATAGTTAAATTTTCTACGAAATTGTTAAATTTTCAAGCCAAACAGCCGAATTTTCTACGAAAAAATATGAATCTTCAACGAAAAGGTTCAATTTCAATCGGATAGTTGAATTTTCAACCGAATAGTTGAATTGTCAACAAAAAAGTTAATTTTCAATAAACTAGTTGAAATTTTAACCAAATTGTTAAATTTTCAACCAAAATATATGAATTTTCAACAAGAAGGCTCATTTTCAACCAAACAGTTGAATTTTTAACCAAAATAGTTGAATTTTCCACCAAAAAAGACTAATTTTCAACAAAATAGTTGAATTGTCAACAAAAAAGTTAATTTTCAATCAAATAGTCGAATTTTCAATAAAAGAAATACGAATTTTCAACGAAAAGGTTCAATTTCAATCGAATAGTTGAATTTTCAATCAAAAAGGACGAATTATCAAAAAAATAGTTGAATTTTCAACCAAAATAGTTGAATTTTTTATCAAATTGTTAAATTTTCAAACGAAAAGTTTGAATATTTGAATTTTCAACAAAATAGTTGAATTATCAACAAAACATGACGAATTTTCAACAAAATAGTCGAATTCTCAACAAAAAAGTTAATTTTCAACCAAAAAATATGAATTTTCAACACAAAGGTTAATTTTTAACCAAAATTGTTAAATTTTTAACAAACTAGTTACATTTGCAAACAGAAAGACGAATTTTCAACAAAATAGTTGAATTGCCAACAAAAAAGCCGAATTTTCTGTAAAACAGTTGAATTTTCAACTAAAAAATATGATTGTTCAACAAGAAGGTTCATTTTCAACCGAACAGTTGAATTTTCTACCAAACAGAATTTATAATTTCATTCAGTACAAAACTATTAAATTTACCATATCTCGTTATACCTTTTTTAATAATTTTTTCTTTCCCACAATTTTTTACTGCTTCGTCACTTTCAATTTGTCGATCCTTAATTTGAAAATCTTGCGTTTTGTTCCCAGAGAGAGCAGAGGAGGTAATTTTCTTATTTTTCTGTGATTTTTCCTCAAAATCTCCATTCCTGTCCTTTGAACTAAATTAATTTTCAAAGCATAAATTAGTCTTGACGTCATAAATATTTATTCGTAGAGACTTACCACTTGTTCATATGAAATTATTCAAAATTCCGTCGAAAGGAAATTGATAAAGAAGTAAATAAACGCGGTTGCTATAGCAATGACCTGACGTTTGATCGAATTTAAGTTTGTTTAGTAATTCTTGAAATTAAATTAAATAACAATTATTATCAAGGTGGCAAAATGACCACCAAAAAAAATTAATTTTTAACAATCGAATGGAATCTTCAACCAAAAGAGATTAATTTTCAAACAAAAATACAAATTTTCTACAAAACAATTGAATTTTCAATCCGAAAATATGAATTTTCAACAAACAAGTTAATTTTCAAGAAAAAATGGAATAGTTAAATTTGCATTTAAAGAAAGTAAACTAAACTAAAAAAACATGAATGTTCTAAAAAACAATTCAATTTTTAGCCCGAAAATATGAATTTTTAACCAAAATAGTTGAATTTTCAACAAAAAAAAGTTAATTTTCAACGAAATAGTTCAAGTTCCTACCGAAAAGACATATTAGCAACCCAAAAATATGAATTTTCAACAAAAAAGTTAATTTTCAACCAATTAAATTTTCAACTAAAACAATTGAATAGTTAAATTTTCATTTAAAGAAAGTAAACTCTCAAATAAAACTAATTTTCTACAATAAAATTGAATTTTTAACAAAAAAATTAATTTTCAACCAATTTTTAAACAAAATAGTTGAATTTTCAACATAAAAATAAGAATTTTCAATTCAAAAGCATGAATTTTCAACAAAAAAGTTAATTTTCAATGAAATAGTTCAATATTCTACCAAAAAAAAAACAAATTTTCAACCCAAAAATATGAATTTTCAACAAAAAAGTTAATTTTCAACCAAACAGTTGAATTTTCGACTAAAAACAATGGAATTGTTAAATTTTAATTTAAAGAAAGTACACTTTCAACTAAAAAAAATATTCTACAATACAATTGAATTTTCAACAAAAAAGTTAATTTTCAAACAAATCGTTGAATTTTTAACCCATAAATATGAATTTTCAATAAAAAAAGTCAATTTTCGACGAAATAGTTGAATTTACTACCAAAACGACAAATTTTCAACAAAAAAGTTAATTTTCAACCAGTTAAATTTTCAACTAAAAAAATTTTCTCCAAAACAATTGAATGTTCAACAAAAAAATTAATTTAAAACCAAATAGTTAAATTGTAAACAAAATGTTGAATTCTCTACCAAATTAGTTTAGTTTATAATCCAAAAAGACGAATATCACAAAAATTATTTAAAAATTAAATTTTTTTAAATAAAAAATCATTTTCAATTTTCTTAGGAATCTTAACAACATTTTTCTATTCTTTTGAAACCTTTCAATATTCTTAAAAAGGTTTTCAAACCCTTTAAATATCTCTTGAACTTAATCTTATTTTTTCTAAGTTAATAATTATTCAACTGTTTTTCATTTAAAATAGAAATCTTTTTTAGTTGAAATATCAAAAATTAGGTTTTTCATTGAGAATTCTTTTCCAAAAATAACTGCTTCGGTTGAAAGTTTAACTACTTTATTAAAAATATTTGTTGTTAAAACTTCATTTTTTAGCTGAAAATTTAACTATTCCATTTTTGGTTGAAAAATGTTCTCTTTTAGTTTGAAAGTTAAACTATTTGGTTGGAAAATCATTTATTTTGTTCAAAATTAGTTTTTCTCGGGGTTGGAAATTAATTTGCTTAACTGAAAATTTAACTATTCCATTTTCAATTGAAAATTAATCTTTTTTAGTAGAAAATTCAACTCTTTATTAAAAAATGCATGTATTTTGTTAAAAGTTCGTATTTTTGGATTAAAAATTCATATGTTTTGGTAAAAATTTAATGTTTTTTTTTGTTGTAAAAATGCAACTGTTTGGTTAAAAAGTAATCTTTTTTGGTTTAGGATTCAACTATTTTTTTGAAAATTCGACTTTTTTAGAAGAATAAACTGTTTTTTATTTTTAATAGAAATATTTTTTAGTTGAAATATCAAATATTACTTTTTTTATTGAGAATTTATCTTTTTTGGTTGAAATTAAACTATTTGGTTGGAAATTCATTTATTTTGTTCAATATTCGTTTTTCTCGGGGTTGAAAATTAATTTGCTTAACTGAAAATTTAACTATTCCATTTTCAATTGAAAATTGATCTTTTTTTAGTAGAAAATTCAACTCTTTATTAAAAAATGCATGTATTTTGTTGAAACTTCGTATTTTTTTATTAAAAATTCATGTGTTTTGGTAAAAATTTAATGTTTTTTTGTTGTAAAAATGCAACTGTTTGGTTAAAACGTAATCTTTTTTGGTTGAGGATTCAACTATTTTATTGAAAATTCGACTTTTTTTAGCAGAATCCAACTGTTTTTTATTTTTAATAGAAATATTTTTTCGTTAAAATATCAAATATTACATTTTTTCATTGAGAATTTATCCTTTTTGGTTGAAATTAAACTATTTGGTTGGAAAATCATTTATTTTGTTCAAAATTCGTTTTTCTCGGGGTTGGAAATTAATTTGCTTAACTGAAAATTTAACTATTCCATTTTCAGTTAGAAATTGATATTTTTTAGTCGAAAATTCAACTATTTAGTTGAAAATGCATGTATTTGGTTGAAAATTTGTTTTTGTTTAAAAATTCATCTGTTGTGGTATAAACTAATTTTTTGGTTAAAAATGCAACTGTTTGGTTAAAAAGTAATATTTTTTGGTTGAGGATTCAATTTATTAAACTATTTGGTTGGAAATTTATTTCGTTCAAAATTCTTTATTTTCTAGGTTGGAAATTAATTTTTTTAACTGAAAATTGGACTATTCCATTTTCAGTTGAAAATTGATCGTTTTTAGTCGGAAATTGACCTTTTTTTAGACGAAAATCAACTATTTATCTGAAAATGCAAGTATTTGGATGAAAATTCGTATTTTTGGTTTAAAAATTCATCTGTTGTGGTGTTTGGTTAAAAAGTAATCTTTTTAGGTTGAGGATTCAACTCTTTTGTTGAAAATTCGTATTTTTTGGGAAGAATCAAACTGTTTTTTTATTTAAAAACAAAATATTTTTTAGTTGAAATATCACATTTTTCATTGAGAATTTATATTTTTTTGCTTGAAAACTAACTACTTGATTGAAAGTTTACCTACTTTGTTAAAGAAAAATGTTTGGTTAAAGATTTATCATTTTAGTTGAAAATCCAACTCTGCGTGAAAATTTAACTATTTGACCTATTCAATTTTTAACTTCAACATTTGTAAATAGTTTAATTTTGAAATCAATTATTGTTCAATTTTTAATACTGGAACTACGGATCAATTAAAAAAAAAAACATTAATTATTTTATATTTACAGTTTATCAACTAAAAACTTTTCAATTTAAAAAACTTTTAATTTTTATTTGTTTAAAATGCGAAATTTTTTATATTTCAAGTGATTGAATAGATTTCTCTTCAAAAAATTTGTCAAATTCTCGGTCAAAAAATAAATTCACTGTCATTACCCGGTCCAGCGGCCACTCTGATTATTTAATAATCGCGAATAATATAAACTTTCGAATTCAATTTTCATAAGTAACATTTATTTCAGGATATCATATAAAACACTCTAGTAAAATTAATTATGTTAAAATGTCGATTACTGTAGTTACTTGCAAAAAATGAAATTGCGTCATAATTGATAATCGTAAGTCACTTTAATTAGTATCACTTCTATAAATCGCATGAAATACTATTTTTTGTTTGTTAATTCGAACCGTATTCATGTTTCAACTGTTATAATAAGCTTGGCAGTTGAATTTTAATATAATCGTCTTGATTATTATTTCAATTGCATATTACATTAAGTAATATCAGTTAAAAATGTATCTATTTATATCCTGACCCAGAAAATTTATAACCAGAGAACTCACGAACTTTTGAGTTACGAACTTTGGAAAAAACGACTCGATTATCATATTATCAAGGATTGAAATATCCTTCAATCTTCATTCTTCGATATAAAAAAGAAAAACATTGCAACACAAGATTATCACGTATAAATATTTTGAAACTGATTATTATTAGACAAAACGGAGAAATCTTCGATAAAACTTCTGCACGCTTTATGACAATTGACCAGACGTAAACACAAAAAAAATATACAATTATAATTAACGAGTAATTCAGAAAGCTGAATCAATTTTGTAAATTCAGATTTCGCCATTCAAGAACTTAATAAATATCATTCCTTGCTAAATCGACAAATAGCATCGACCAAGAAATTGCATCATCACGTGTTAAATTTACAAATAAACCTATCGTCTATAGAAAATTATTTGCTAGACTTAAACTGATCAAAGAAAGGCGGTCGAGAGATTTACGGTAGTACGTCTTGTCATTATCACAGCACTCTAAAAATATATGAGTCGAGCGTCTTCTGGATTTTGATCCATCGGGCAATACGGGCACTTCAATCTGGAATGGAATTGATTTCTTTAAAAAGCGATTTCGATATCGGTGCACTGGATTCTACAATAAATTCGAACGACTTACTTATTCGCACTTGTCAGCTTGTTCAAGGCATCGCGCGATATCACGTGTCCGCAAACTAATTTCATCGGTGGATTGTTCTCCGTACTCTGCTGGCGAAGAATCGGACATGCAAAAACTGAATGGTAACGACTCTGCTTACCTAAGTCTATTTCAATCTGGAAAAAAAAGGTTTAATAATTTAATCATTGATCAAAAGACATACCTCAGAGATAATTTTGCAGAATAGAGATAATATTTTTTAAAAGAAAATTTAAAAACTTACAGGAAGTTCGTCCTTTCCGTTCCAGATACCTGTGACCTGTCTCTGTTGCATGACTTGCTTGATATTCAAAAGAGCAGGAAGTGCCGTTATTCCTGCGTTAATACTGTAACAATACAAACATTTAGACAAATTAATTTTCAAATACAAAGCTTTTTAAATTTAATCTGATTTAAATTAATCTGATTTTAAATATTTCAGAAAGATTTCAAAGATTACAACAAATTTTTAAAGATTTCACAAAGATGACAAATTTTTTAAAAAGATTTCACAAAAATTTCACAAAGATTCAAAAATATTTCAAAGATTTCAAAATATTTCTGAAGATTTCAAAGATTAAAACAAATTTTTAAAGATTGCAATATATATCAAAATATCAAGGTCAGTCTATAAGTTTGTGCGTATTGTTGAACACTTCAAACGTAAATAAAAAATACAGAGTCTATTTAGTTAATCAATTATATACTTGACATTGTTATTTATAACTAATTGCCATTGTTTTAACAACATACGGATGCATTGTTTGTGAAAAGATTGAAAAAGAAAGACCTACTCAACGTTGAAAAATACGCACGAAATTATGGACTGACCCGATATTTCTGAAGATTTCAAAGATTACAATTTTTCTGAAAAGATTTCGTTAAGTTTTCAAAAATTACCTAGAAATTACAAAAATTTTATAAAGGTTCAAAAATACTTCAAACATTTCAAAGATTTAAAAATATTTCTGAAGATTTCAAAGATTACAACCAATTTTAAAATATTTCACAAAGATTTCAAAGATTACATAAGCATTTCAAAAATTTCACAAAGATTCAAAAATATTTCAAAAATTTCAAAAATATTTCTGAAGATTTCGAAAAAGATTACAACCAATTTTAAAAGATTGCACAAAGATTTCAAAAGATATCAAAATATTTCTGCAGACTTCAAAGATTACAATTTATTAAAAAGATTTCACAAAGATTTCAAAGACTACATGAGAATTTCAAAAATTTCACAAAGATTCAAAAATATTTCAAACGTTTCAAAGATCTGAAAATATTTCTGAAGATTTCAAAGATTACAAATGTTTTAAAAGATTTCACAACGATTTCAAAGATTACATAAGAATTTCAAAAATTTCACAAAGATTCCAAAATATTGCAAACATTTCAAAGATTTTAAAAGATTTCACAAAGATTTCAAAAGATATCAAAATATTTCTGCAGATTTCAAAGATTACAATTTTTGAAAAAGATTTCACAAAGATTTAAAAGATTACGTAAACATTTCAAAAATTTTACAAAGGTTCAAAAATACTTCAAACATTTCAAAGATTTCCAAATATTTCTGAAGATTTCAAAGATTACAACCAATTTTAAAATATTTCACAAAGATTTCAAAGATTACATAAGCATTTCAAAAATTTCACAAAGATTACAAATGTTTTAAAAGATTTCACAACGATTTCAAAGATTACATAAGAATTTCAAAAATTTCACAAAGATTCCAAAATATTGCAAACATTTCAAAGATTTTAAAAGATTTCACAAAGATTTCAAAAGATATCAAAATATTTCTGCAGATTTCAAAGATTACAATTTTTTAAAAAGATTTCACAAAGATTTCAAAGATTACGTAAAAATTTCAAAAATTTTACAAAGGTTCAAAAATATTTCAAAAATTTGAAAATATTTCTGAAGATTTCAAAAAAGATTACAACCAATTTTAAAAGATTTCACAAAGATTTCAAAAGATCTGAAAATATTTCTGAAGATTTCAAAGATTACAAATGTTTTAAAAGATTTCACATCGATTTCAAAGATTACATAAGAATTTCAAAAATTTCACAAAGATTCCAAACATTTCAAAGATTTTAAAATATTTCTGAAGATTTCAAAAAAGATTACAACCAATTTTAAAAGATTTCAAAAAATATCAATATATTTCTGCAGACTTCAAAGATTACAATTTTTTAAAAAGATTTCAAAGACTACATTAGAATTTCAAAAATTTCACAAAGATTCAAAAATATTTCAAACGTTTCAAAGATCTGAAAATATTTCTAAAGATTACAAAGATTACAAATTTTTAAAAAGATTTCACAACGATTTCAAAAATTTCACACAGATTCCAAAATATTTCAAACATTTCAAAGATTTGAAAATATTTCGGAAGATTTCAATGATTACAACCAATTTTAAAAGATTTCACAAAGATTTCAAAATATTTCTAAAGATTCCAAAGATTACAAATTTTTTAAAAATATTTCACAAAGATTTCACAAATACTTAAAAGATTATATAGAAATTTCACACAGATTCAAAAATATTTCAAACATTTCAAAATATTTCAAAAGATTTCACACGGACTTCAAAGATTTCACAAAGATTCCAATTTCAAACATTTTAAAAGATTTCACAGAGATTATAAAATATTTCAAAGATCTCAAAATATTTTCAAATGTTCCTGAAGATTTCAAAGATAACAAAAAATTTACAAAGATTTTACAAACATTTCAAAGATTTAAAAATATTACTGGAGATTTCAAACATTTTTAAACAAATTTCAAAGATTTCAAACATTTCAAAGGTTTTAATAATTTCACACAGATTTTAAAAATTTCACAAAATTCCAAAAAAAAATTCAAACTTTTCAAAGACTTAAAAATATTTCACAAAGATTCCAAAAGATTTCAAAGATTCATCATTTTAAGTGAAAAATCTTTTTTTTTGTTATTGAAAATTACTCTATTCGGTTAAAAGTTGAACTCTTTTGTTAAAAATTCGTTTTTCTGGCAGATGATTCATAATTGCAATTAAAAATTCATGTCTTTGGTTAAAAATGTATCATTTGTTGTTGAAAATTCAACTATTTGTTTGAAAGTTCGTTTTTTTTTATTGAAAGTTCAATTTTTTAACTGAAAATTTAACTTTTCCACTTTTTGAAGTAAACTGATATTTATTAGTAGAAATTTCAACTACATGGTTGAAAATTTATTTATTTCTAACTATAAATTTAGCTATTCTGTTTTAAGATAAAAATGTTTTTTTTTTTAGTTGAAAATTTAACCTTTTGGTTGGAAATTCAAGTATTTTGTTGAAAATTCGTGTTTTTTTTTTGTTTGAAAACAATTTTTTAATTGAAAATGTAACAAATCCATTGTTGCTTAAATATATATCTTTTTTTTTGCTGAAAATTGATTTTTTTGTTGTTGGAAATTCGTTCTTTTTATTAAAAATTATTCTTTGTGACTAAAAATTGAACTACTTCATTTTTTTGTTAGATATCTACCTTATTTTGTCGAAAATTCAACTATTTGGTTTAAAATGCATGTATTTTGTTAAAAATTCGTATTTTTTGGTAGAAAAATAATTCTTTCTTGGTCCAAACTTTATATTTTTGTTTGAAAATTCAACTATTTCGTTGAAAATTTAACTACTTTCTTATATTTTTATTCTTATTGACAGTTATTTTTTTTTTAACTGAAAATGTAATATTTTGAGATCAAACTTTATCTTTTTCAGTTCAAAATTCAACTATTTGGTTAGAAATTCAAGTATTTTGTTGAAAAATCGTGTTTTTTTTGTTGAAGATTAATAATTTTAGTTGTTGGTTAAAAATTAAATTTTTAACTGAAAATTTTAATATTTTGATGAAAATTCAGCTGATAGGTTAAGAATAAAGTTTATTGTTAAAAATTCAACTGTTTTAAAAAAATTATTTCTCTTAAATCAAAATTTAACGACTCTATTTTTGGTTAAAAATGGATCTTGTTTAGTTAAAAAAAATCAACTATTTGGTTAACAATTTATGTATTTTGTTGAAAATTCATCTATATGGTTAAAAATTCAACTTTTTGGTTAAAGATTCAACATCTTAGTTGATCATTCCTTTGTTCGATTAAAAATTTAACTATTTTGTTGAAAATTTCATTTTTTTGTTTGTTAAAAATTAATCTTCTTCGTTAAAAATTTATCTTTCTGGTTGAAAATTTAACTATTTTGTTGAAAATTCTTTTTTTGGCTGAAAATTAATGTTTACAATTTAAATATTCCATTTCTTGTTGGAAGATGATCTTTTTTAGTTGAAAATTCAATTAATTGGTTAAAAATATATGTAATTTGTTGAAAATTCTTTTTTTTTTATAGAAAATTAATCTTCTTGGTTGAAAGTTAATCTTTTTGGTTGAAAATTGATCTTTTTGGTTGCAAAGTAGTATCATCGCTCAAAAAAAGTGTCAAATAGTGTGAAATAATTCTGAGGCTTTAAAATTTCTTACCAAACTGACAAAGGACTGTCGACACTCAGTCCTAGAAGCGTGCAGGCTTCTCTCGTAAAGACATCGTGGATTTCGAGCCATAATGTAGGGTCGAGTAAATGACTGTAGGGCGAGGATTGAATACCATTCGGCAAGTAGAGTAAAGTTCCCATCAGGGACTGTACCTCTTTTTCATACCGGCTCACAAACTGCGGGAGATGTTTGCGGGCATACATTATCGCATCGGTTTGTTTGCCTGGCCCTTGTTGCACTAGCCTTATAAATTTCAGCCTATGTAATTTGAATTCAAGCGATGAGCTCTGAAATAAAGATAAATTCATTAAACATAACACACTTCGACGTTAAAAATAACGAAAATAGAGGAATAAATTCTTTTAAATAAAATAATGTAGATACCATATTGAATGCAATATGAAACGCTATAAATTCCCAGGATTTCAAGCAAGATGAATTTTCAACCAAAAAAATAATAATTTTCAACCACCCAGTTGCATCTATAAACAAATAGTTGAACTTTTATACCAAAAAGACGAATATTCTACAAAAAGGTTGAATTTTCAAACAGTTGATTTTTTTACTAGAAAATATGAATTTTCAAGAAAGAAAAATTGTTTAGTCAAGAAAAAAAATGCAATCAAATTGTTGAATTTTCAAGCCAAAAAGACGAATATGAATTTCCAACAAAAATGTTAATTTCGAAGCAAACAGTTGAATTTTCTACCAAACTGTTTAAATTTAAAACCAATTTTCAACGAAAGAAATCTTTTGAGTGAAGAAAGAAAAGAAAATGCAATCAAAAATGGTGATTTTTTTCAAAACAGTGGAATTTTCAACACGAAATCATGATTTCAACGAAAGCAATCAAATTGTTGAATTTTCAAGCCAAATAGAAGATTTTTCCATAAGAAAGTTAAATTTTCAACACACAAATATGAATTTTCAACAAAAAACTTCATTTTCAACCAAATAGTTGAATCTTCTACTAAATAGTTGATTGATCTACCAAACTATTCAAATTTCAAACCAAGGAGACGAATTTTGTACAAAACTGTTGAATTTGTAACTAAAAAATATGAATTTGCAACAAAAGAGCTGAATTTTCAACGAAACATTTTTTTGAGTGAAGAAGAAAAAAATGCAATCAAATTATTGAATTTTTTACAAAACAGTTGAATTTTCAACAAAAAAGTGCATTTTTAACCAACAAGTCAAATTGTTAACCAAATCGTTGAATTTTCCACTAAACTGTTCAAATTTCAACCCAAAAAAACGAATTTGTTACAAAACTCGAAAATATGAATTTTTAACAAAAAAAGATTTTCGAGTCAGGAAAGAAAAAAATGCAATCAAATCATTGAATTTTGAAGCAAAAAACATTTTTAATTTTTTCAACTAAATAGTTTAAATTTTCTAACAAACTGTTTAAATTTCAATCCAAAAAGATGAATTTTTTACAAAATAGTTGAATTTTTTACTAAAAGATATGAATTTTCAACAAAAGAGTTCAATATTTAACAAAGAAAGATTTTTGAGCCAAAAACGGATAAAAAATTCAATAAAATTGTTGAATTTTTAAGCCAAAAAGACCAATTTTCTATTACACAGTTGATTTTTTTACTCAAAAATATGAATTTTCAACGTGATAATTAATGTTTAGGCAAACAGTTGATTTTTCAACTAAATAGTTGAATTTTCTATCAAACTGTTGAAATTTCAAATCAAAAAGACGAATTTTCTACAAAACAGTGGATTTTTTAAATCGAAAATATGAATTTGTTAAGAAAAGAGATCAATATTCAACAAAGAAAGATTTTTGAGCAAACAGTTGAATTTTCAACTAAATAGTTTAATTTTCTAGCAAACTGCTTAGATTTCAGGCCAAAAACGCGAATTTTTTACAAAACAGTTCCATTTTTAACTAAAAAATATGAATTTTCAACGACAAAAATTTTTGAGTGGAGAAAGAAAAAAAATTCAATCAAATTACGAAACTTTCTTCAATGCAGTTTCATTTTAACCGAAAAGTACACTTTCGACAAAAAACTTAATTTGCAAGTCAAAACGACAAATATTGTACAAAACAGTTGAATTTTCAATCTGCAAATATGAACTTTGAACAAAAAATATAATTTTTAACGAAACAGTTGAATTTTCGACAAAATCATTAAAATTGCAAGCCAAAAAGATGAATTTTCTACACAAAATTTTACATTTTTACTCGAAAATATGAATTTTCAACAAAAGGGTTGAATTTCCAAGCAAAAAGACGAATTTTCTACAAAAAGTTGAATTTTCAACAACAAAAAAGTTCATTTTCAACCCGAAAATATGAATTTTCAACCAAGAAATTAATTTCTAAGCTAATAGTTTAATTTTAAACCACATCGTTGAATTTTCTACCAAAATGCTCAAGTTTTAAGCGAAAAAAAAACGAATTTTCTAAAAAAAAGTCCCATTTTTAATCCGAAAATTTGAATTTTCAACAAAAAAGTACATTTTCAACCAAGTAGTTGAATTTTTAACCCATAAACACGAATTTTCAAGCCAAAAAAACGAATATTGTACAAAGCAGATGTATTTTCAACAAAAAAAATTCATTTTCAACCAAACAGTTAAATTTTCAATAAAAAAAAAACGAATACAACTTTTCGACGATAAACACTAACATAATCTAAAATTGTTAAAAGTTTCTAAATCTTGCTTTGAATTATAATGATTACGTCTTAAAATACCAATTTCTGGTGTAAAACGATCACATAACCTAAAATTGTTAAAATTTGTGAATCTTTGAAATCTAATTTTGTAATTAAACATTCCAATTTCCGACGAAAAACACAAAAATAATCAAAAATTATTCAGATTCGTAATCTTATTCAAATTATAATGATTTTTGTTTTAAAATGCCAATTTTTGGTTTAAAACGCTATTATAAGCTAAAATTGTTAAAAAATGATGAACCTTTGAAATGTAATTATTTTTGTTTAAAATAATCGATTTCCTGCGAAAAACGTTGATATAACCTGAAACTGATAAAAAATTGCAAATCTTGACCAATTCATAATGATTTTTGTTTTAAAATACAAATGTTTTGTACAAAATGCTAACATAACCTGAAATTGTCAAAAGCTTCAAAAGTTTTGAATCTTCTTTCAAATAAATTTTTTTTAAATTAAAAATACCAATTTCCGCCAAAAATTCAAAAAACACTAACATAATCCAAAACTGTTGAAATATTCCTGATTTTGTTCAAATTATAATGATGTTTATTTTAAAATACCAATTTTTTGTTTGAAAAGCTAAAATAACCTAAAATTGTTAAAAGTTGTGACTCTTCTTAAAAATCTATTTTTTATTAGAAATGCCAATTTTCGTCGAAAAACACTAAGATGATCCAAAATTGTTAAAAGATTCTTAATCTTTTTCAAAATATAATGATTTTTGTTTTTAACTACCAATTTTTTGTTTAAAACCCTAACATAACCTAAAATTGTTGAAATGAGGAATCTTGATTTTTTTTTAATGCTCAATTACAAATACTAATTTCCAGCGAAAAGCTTTATAGCGAAACATGCATTTTCTTCTCAAATTTAAATTGTAAAAAATTTTTAAAAATTATTTTTCAATACCCGTAATTAATTAATGCTAATTATTATTTTTCCAATATACTTGGCCAACTTTAATTGTACTTGACCAAGTTTTTGCATTGTAAATGTTTTTGGTGGGATATGTTTTACTTGTGCAAGAAGAGCATCCTTGTGTTTTGTCGCCCATTCGAGTGCTGGCTCCAGATTTTTTTGCTTCAAACAATCGAGGATGTAATTTAATTCCGTGAATGGCTCCTTTCGTCCTTCTTCAGTCTTAATTCCAGCTTCCTGAAAGTCAAATTGGACAGATTAGAATACAGATACAAATTTAACAGCCCAAAATGCTCTCAAAACTGGGGAAATAGGCTGATTTTTTACAAAAATAGGGGAATAAATTCTTTTAATTAAAATTAATTTAAGAATTTTCAACCAAACGGTCCAGTTTTAAAACAAAAAAGATTAAACTTCAATCGAAAACAGTTGGATTTTCAACTAAATAGTTACAATTTAATGCTACAAAGATGAATTCAGTGAATTTTGAACCAAATGGATTACTTTTCTACCAGAACAGGTAAACTTTTTCAAACAAATAGTTGAATAGTTAAAAAAGTAATTTTTAACCAAAAGAAAACGTAGTTTCAAGCGAAGATATGCATTTCTAACAAAAATTTTGATTCTTCAACCAATAAAATGAATTTTTAATGAAGTAGTTGAATTTTCAACCAAAAAAGATGAATTCTCAACGTAAAATGTAATAGTTGATATTTTAATTTAAAAATATTTTTTTTTTCAATAAAAAATAGTTGAATTCAAAACAAAAAGATTAGTTTTCAACAAAATAATTGAATTTTCAACCAAAAAGATGAGTGTTTAACAAAATAGTTGAATTTTTAACCAAGCAGTTAAATTTTCAACTATATTGTCCAATTTTCAAACAAAAAAGTTAATTTTCAACAAAATGGTTGCATTAAAGATTAATTGTCTACCAACAGATTAAAAAAATAGTTGAATTTTCTACCAAATAGTGGAATTTTCAACATACAGAGATAAGAATTTTCAACCAAATGGTTTAATTTTCAAACAAAAAAGTTAATTTTCAACCAAATAGATGAATTAAAGATTAATTTTCAACCTGCCGAATTGAATTTCCTACCAAATGGTCCAATTTTGAAACAAACGGTGAATTTTCAAAGAAATAGAGGAATTAAAGATTAATTATCTACCAAAAACATGACTTTTCAACCAAATAGTTGCATTTTTAACCAAATAGTTGAATTTTCAACCAAATTGTTCAATTTTCAAACAAAAATGTTAACTTTTAATCAAATAGTTGAATTAAATATCAATTTTCAGCCAAAAAAAAAATGACTTTTCTACAAAGAAAGATTAATTTCTAATTCAAAAGGACGAATTTTTGAACAAAAACAGTTGAATTTTTAACCGAAAAATTACTTTTTAACAGAATGGTTGAATTTTGAAGATTTTCAACCTAAAGAGGTGAATTTTCAACCAAATGGTCAAATTTACAAAAAAAAATCTGCCCGCCTTGCGGGCACATTCTCATCGCGCGCTTCGCGCGCGGCTCGCTTCGCTCGCAAGTTTCAGCGCGCCTAGGGCGCGCACCTGTTGGATCTCGCGCTTCGCGCTCGATTATATGTTTATCTCGCGCTTCGCGCTCGATAATGCATTCACCTCGCGCTGCGCGCTCGGACACATTTGTCGTCTAGGTTTTCACACTTCGTGTGCTCGCTATTACGCACTTCGCAGGCTAATACTCTCTTAGTAAGCTTCATCGTTATGACCTGCTTTTGGTTTAATTATGTCAGTTTTACATAAAAATAAGAACTAATTTACTTAAGGTTCTATCGACCTTAAGGAACACATTCTCATCACGACACTCGCGCTTCGCGCTCGATATTTGGTATGATCATCATGTGCACCTCGCGCTTCACGCTCGTTTCTGTTCATCGTATAATAGAAACCCAAAAGTTTGAGCGCGCTTGCTGCGCGCAATTTGGTCGTCGCGCTTCGCAACGACCATATGTTATGTTCAATGTTCTTCAGATAAAAATGACTAAAGTTGTATTTGATTTAAAATGAAGAAGGTTCCTTTACTTCAGCGTATATTTCCGTATCTTTATAATAAATCCTACAATCAGAAAGATTTTTTTCCAACTATCTGAAAAGGGGAGAAAAAAAGTATTTAAGTCATTTTTGGAACATATATCTTGCTTTTTCATTCATAATCAAACCGACCCCTTGACTACCATGTGATTCCCTATCTACTCCTGACCATATTTCAAAACCTCAATCAAAGTTTCAGTCCATTCCGAGGCTACTTTATTGTTTGTATTATTCATGTTTAGATTGTACACCCAACTACCACCTTTATGCGCGAAATTTGTTGTGCGAGTCGAAATCATGCCCAAGTTAAGTAGTGATTCGTCGTATAGTGGAGAGTCCAGTTCTTACGTCAGTCCCACCAAAACTTCTGTTACGGGGGGAGGGGGGGGGGGCGAGGACAAGGAATGGAAACCGAGAGAGTCGCAATTGGTTGATGTTTTATACTGAGAAGGTCACCAGCCTTCAGCAGCGTTGTATTAGATAGGAGTTCATATGTTTCCATCTGCGCATTCTCGGCCCACCTCTAAACGAGGAACCAATAACTCTTTTTTTTTTTTTTAAATATATATATATATATATATATTCATTTCGTCTATTTGGAACATAGTTCTTGAAATATAAATGTAATAGTCGAATTTTTTCACAGAAATTATTTTAGTAAACAAAGATCAAAACGCATTCTGAAATAAAAGTCAGATTTTCAGTCAGAATAAATTGTTTGAATTATTATTATATTTTATTGTTTCAATCGTTAGAAATAGTATTGAGAACAAAAAAACAATGAAATATTGTGAAAAAACACACCCGAGATGAAAAATAAAGCAAATAAGCAAAGTTTTGATGAGAATGTGCCCGCTTATCGGGCCGATTTTTTCACTGTTAATGTTATTTTTTACGAATAAAACAAAAACTACACATCCTATCAAAAAGTGACCCATGAGAAATGTGTAGATCTTTTTTGAATGCACAATTTTAGTCCAGTCATGATTTGTCGTATCTTGCATAGTTTGACCGTGAAATTGATTTTTTTGATTTTTCATTATTTCTTGTGCAATAAAAATATGAATTTTCGATTTTTCAAGAAAACTCAAAAAGTCGTTATGATAATCTTGTAGGACGTGAGAAAAGAAACACTTTTCCTATCTTGACTTTTTTTCGTATCGTGCGTTGTTTGGCCGAAAATGTTACTTTTCGCTTTTTTGGGGGGATTTTGAAAATGCTGTAACTCGGACAATTTTCTTTTCATCAAAAAAAGTCGTAAGGATAAATTGTTTAGATTTTCGAGTACTATAAGCGCCCGCACATATAATTTTGAAATTTGGAAAAAAGTGGTCTAAAAATTTTTGAAAATGCTCTAACTTTTTGAATTTTCATCCAAAATGGCTGGTTAACGAACTCGATTCCTCTTTTTGCCCCCTGAAACTGTGTGCCAAAGCACAATCTAATCCGATTAGTCTTTCAAAAGTTATCCGATATACAGACGACGACGACAACGACAGACAGACAGACACCGACGTAAAAACCATTTTTTCTGACTCAGGGGGCCTCAAAACGTCGACATTTGATGGAATCCGCGAAAGTCATTTTTCACATAAAACCAATACTTTCTCATTATGATGAGAATGTAAAAAAGAGTAAATTTTCGAGGAAATAGTTCAATTAAAGATTAATTTTCTAAAAAAAAATATAACTTTTTAACAAAATAGTTGAATTTTTAACTAAGCAGTAGAATTTTAACCTACAAAGATGAATTTTCAATCGATATCGAAAACACACCAAGAAATTGTATTTTCTACAAAAAAAAAAGAATTTTTAACTAAATACATCAATTTTTAACCAAATAGTTGAATTTTCAACTAAATTGTTCAATTTTCAAAGAAAAAGGGTAATTTTTAACACTACTTGAATAAAAGATTGATTTTCAACCAAGAAAGATGAGTTTTCTACAAAAAAAAAAGATGAATTTCTAATCCAAAAGGACGAATTTTCAACAACAAAACAAGTAGAATTTTCAACCAAAGAAATAGTTAAATTAAAGAATAATTGTCTACTAGATAAATTAATTTTTACCAAAATAGATTAATTTTTAACCAAATAGTTGAATTAAAGATTAATTTTCAACCAAGAAAGATGACTATTCTACAAAAACAGTTAATTTTTCAACCAAAAAATTACTTTCTAACAAAATCGTTGAATGTTGAACCTAGAGATGAATTTTCAACCAAATGGTCCAATTTAAAAGAAAAAGGAAATTTTCAAAGAAATAGTTAAATTAAAGATTAATTGTCTACTATAACGATAACTTTTTAACAAAATAGTTTAATTTTTAACCAAATAGTTGAATTAAAGATTAATTTTCAACCAAGAAAGATGACTTTTCTACCAAAAAAGATGAATTTCTAATTCAAAAAGACGAATTTTCAACCAAAAAATTACTTTTTAACAAAATAGTTAATTTTTGAACCTAATGAGCTGAATTTTCAACTTCAAAAAAAGAAGTAAATTTTCAAGGAAGTTCAATTAAAGATTAATTTTCTACAAAAAATATGACTTTTTAACAAAATAGTTGAATTTTTAACTAAGCAGTTGAATTTTCTACAAAGAAAGGCTTTTTAACGAAATACATCAATTTTCAACCAAATTGTTCAATTTTCAAAGGAAAAAGATAATTTTTAACTAAATACTTTAATAAAAGATTTATTTTCAACCAAGGAAGATGACTTTTCTACAAAAAAAACTGATTTTCTAACCCAAAAAATGACTTTTTAACAAAATAGTTGAATTTTCAACCAAATAGTTGAATTAAAGATTAATTAACAACCAAGAAAGATTACTTTTCCACAAAAAAAAAAGATGAATTTCTAATCAAAAAGGACGAATTTTCAACAAAAATAGTTGAATTCTCAACCGAAAAATGAATTTTTTTTTAAATAGTTGAATTTTCAACCAAATAGTTGAATTAAAGATTAATTAACAACCAAGAAAAATGACTTTTCTACCAAAAAAGATGAATTTCTAATTCAAAAGGGCGAATTTTCAACAACAAAATAAGTATAATTTTCAACCAAAAAATGGCTTTTTAACAAAATAGTTGAATTTTGAACCAAACAGTAAAATTTTCAACCTACATAGATGAATTTTCAACTAAATTTATTATTTAATTATTACATATATTTTCTATTTTTATCATATATATTTATTATTTAAATGATTTATTGTTTTAAAAAAAGTTAATTTTCAACCAAATAGTTAAATTAAAAGATTAATTGTGTGAGGTAACCAGTAATTTAAAAAGTCGGTCTAATAAATAATGAATATCTGCTTAAAATGAAAAAAAAATAAGCTTCTAGGAATTAACTTTAAGGGTAGTTACTGCTGCGAGTTCATCAGCAATATCCAGCATTCCTTGACGATAAAAGTGTTGGCAGATGACTTGATTGAGAAGATGTGTCTTTTCCGCTCCTGAGAATACATCTTCCCTGCTTGTACTGGCAAAATCCGCTATGAAATTCCGGTCAATCGCTTTGCCAACTTTAGAGACTGTACTGTGCAATTCACGATGCTCTGTTGCTAATCTGTGAACTGTGTCTCGCACTTTGCTCATCGCCAGTTTCAACTCCTGGTGCTGTGCGGATGTGGATTCATAATTTGGTGGATCTGTTCAAAATATATTATATTTATTAATACAAAAAATTTTATTTATACACGAGTAAATATATAAATAAATAAATTAGGGTATTTCAAAATTACAGGGTGGTCCTTTTTAAAGAGGAAAAAAATTCCCGGCCATTTCCGGTTTGCAAACTTTTTCACGCTCACTGAAATTTAAAGAATCAAACTGCAAATTAAAATACTCAAGAGTCGAACTATTTTGAATTTTAAACTTTTATCAATTTAACCGCTCAAAAAACTAATTAAAATATTCAAAACAAAACAGGCCTCTTCTAGTTTAGAAAAAAAATCCTTCCTCCCAACTCGATAAAAATTTTTAGAACAAAAAAAGGTTCCTCTTCCAATTCAGAAAAAATTAAAACCAATATTTCCTCTCTTCCAACTCGATAAAAATCTTAAAAACAAAAGAATGTCCCTTATTTAATTCACAAAAAATTGAAAATCGAAATTTCTCCCTTCCACCTCAATAAAATTTTTTTTTAAAAATCACCCTCTTTCTATTCAGAAAAATGAAGAAAAAAAATGAAAATTCTTCCCTGAAACTCAATAAGTATCTTAAAAAGAAAAAATTATGTTTTTCAATTCAGAAAAAAAATATCCAAAATTTCAAACCTTCCAACTCAATAAAAATGACAAAAATAAAAAAGTATCTTTATTCCAATTCACAAAAAATTGAAAATCGAAATTTTCTCTCTTAAATTCAATAAATATGTGAAAAGGCAAAAAATGGACCGTTTTCAATGCACAAAAAAAATTACCAAAATTTCATCCATTTCAACTCAATAAAAATTATAAAAACAAAAAAGGCCATCTTCCAATTCAGAAAAGTTTGGAAACAAAAACTTTCTTCCAACTTAAAGAGAATTTTAAAAAATAAGGTTCTTCCTTTCTAGATAAAATTACCCTTTTCCAATTCAGAAAAAAACATTTAAAATAAAAAATTCCCCCCTCAAACGCAATAAAAATGCTAAAAAGAAAAAATGGTCTCTTTCAATTCAAAAAATAAATAAATAGCCACAATTTCGTCCCTTCCAGCTCTATAAAAATCTTTAAAAAATAAAATGTTCCTCTGCCAATTCAGAAAATATTTAAAATGAAAATGTACTCCCTTCCAACTTAATAAAAATGTTAAAAATAAGAAATTTCTCTCTTCTAAAACAGAAAAAAAAAATTTTAATGAAAATTCCTCTCTCAAACTCAATAAATATGTTCAAAAGAAAAAAATTGCCTCTTTCAATTCGGCAAAAATTAAAACCAAAAATTCCTCTCTTCATAGTTGATAACAATTTTGAAAATAAAAAATGTTCCTCTTCCAACTCACAAAAAATTGAAAATCCCTTCAAAGTCAATAAAAATAATTTTAAAAAAATACCCTTCCAATTCATAAAATATTGAAAATCAACATTTCCTACTTTTCAAACGAATAAAAATGTTAAAAAACATAAAATGTCCCGCTCCAAAAACAGGAAAAAATGAAAATTCCCTTAAACTCTATAAATATGTTAAAAAGAAGAAAATGGCCTCTTTTAATTCAGAAAAAATAACCAAATATTCATCCTTTCCAACTCAATAAAAATTATAAAAACAAAAAAATGTCCCTCTTTTATTTCACAAAAAATTGAATATCGAAGTTTCCTCCCTTCCAGCTCAATAAAAATGTTTTTAAAAAAATACACTCTTCAAATTCAGAAAAAAGATTTAAAACAAAAATTTCCCCCCTTCAACTCAATAAAAATGATTTAAAAAAACACAGCCTCTTCCAATTCAGAAAATAAATAAATAACCAAAATTTTCATAGTTTGGCGGATATGTCCAAAATATATTATGTTTATTATTACAAAAAATTTTATTTATACACGAGTAAATATATAAATAAATAAATTAGGGTATTTCAAAATTACAGGGTGTTCCTTTCAAAAGTGGAAAAAAATTCCCGGTCATTTCCGGTTTGCAAAATTTTTCACACTCACTGAAATTTAAAGATTCAAACTGCAAATTGAAACACTCAGAGTCGAACTATTTTGAATTAAAAAATTTGAAACAGAAGCTTTTAACACTTTCCAATTGAATTTTCTTAGATAATGTCGTGACACTGTAAAATTTTGAATTTTAAACTTTTATCAATTGAACCGCTCAAAAAACTAAAAAATAAATCAAAATATTCAAAACAAAATCGGCCTCTTCTAGTTTAGAAAAAAAATTCCTTCCTTCCGACTCGATAACAATTTTTAGAATAAAAAAAGGTTCCTCTTCCAATTCACAAAAAATTAAAACCAAAATTTCCTATTTTCCAACTCGATAAAAATCTTAAAAACAGAAGAATGTCCCTTCTTTAATTCACAAAAAATTTTTAATCGAAATTTCTCCCTCCCCCCTCAATAAAAATGTTTTAAAAAATTACCCACTTTCAATTCAGCAAAAAGGAAAAAAATGAGTATTCTTCCCTGAAACTCAATAAGTATCTTAAAAAGAAAAAATTACCTTTTTCAATTCAGAAAAAAATAACCAAAATTTCAAACCTTCCAACTCAATAAAAATGACAAAAATAAAAAAGTATCCTTATTCCAATTCACAAAAAATTTAAAATTGACATTTTCTCACTTAAACTCAATAAATATGTGAAAAGGAAAAAATGGGCCGCTTTCAATTCACAAAAAAAATTACCAAAATGTCATCCATTTCAACTCAATAAAAATTATAAAAACAAAAAAGGCCCTCTTCCAATTCAGAAAAGTTTGAAAATAAAAACTTTCTTCCAACTTAAAGAGAATTTAAAAAATAAGGTTCTTCCAATCCAGATAAAATTAAAAACAAAATTTCCTCACTTCCAATTCGATAAAAATCTTAAATACAACAAATGTCCCTCTTTTAATTCACAAAAAACTGAAAATCGAAATATCCTCCTTTCCCACTCAATAAAAATATTTTTTTTAAATTACCCTCTTCCAATTCAGAAAAAATATTTAAAGTATAAAATTCCCCCCTCAAACTAAATAAAAATGCTAAAAAAGGGTCTCTTCCAATTCAAAAAATAAATAAATAACCGAAATTTCGTCCCTTCCAGCTCTATAAAAATCTTTAAAAAATAAAATATTCCTCTGCCAATTCAGAAAATATTAAAAATGAAAATGTCTCCCTTACAACTCAATAAAATGTTAAAAATAAGAAATTTCTCTCTTCTAAAACAGACACAAAATTTAAAAAATGAAAATTCCTCTCTCAAACTCAATAAATATGTTCAAAAGAAAAAAATTCGCTCACTGAAATTTAAAGAATCAAACTGCAAATTAAAACACTCAAGAGTCGAACTATTTTGAATTTTAAACTTTTGAAACAGAAGCTTTTAACATTTTCCAATTGAAATTTTTTTTAACTAATGTCGTGACACTGTAAAATTTGGAATTTTAAACTTTTATAAATTGAATCGCTCAAAAAACTAATTAAAATATTCAAAATAAAAGTTTAGAAAAAAAATTCTCCCTTCCAACTCAATAAAAATGTTAAAAATAAGAAATTTCTCTCTTCTAAAACAAAAATAAATTTTAAAAATGAAAATTCCTCTCTCAAACTCAATAAATATGTTCAAAAGAAAAAACTTGCCTCTTTCAATTCAGCAAAAATTAAAACCCAAAATTCCTCTCTTCAAAGTCCACAAAACTTTTTTAAACCAAAAAATGTCCCTCTTCCAATTCATAAAGAATTGAAAATAGAAATTTATTCCATTAAACTCAATAAATAAGTGAAAAAGAAAAAATTGCCTTTTTCAATTCAGAAACAAATAACCACAATTTCATCCCTTATAAAGTCAATAAAAATAATTGAAAAAAAGTACCCTTCCAATTCGTAAAATATTGAAAATCAAGATTTCCTACTTTTCAAACGAATAAGAATGACAAAAAAAAAATGTTCCTCTCCCAAAACAGAAAAAATTGAAATTTTCTTCCCTTCCAACTTAATAAAAATGTTGAAAATAATAATTTCCCTCTTCCAAATCAGAAAAAAATTGAAAAATTAAAATTCCTCCCTTAAGCTCCATAAATATGTTAAAAATAAAAAAAAACGGCCTTCTTCAATTCAGAAGAAAAAATACAAAATTTCAAACCTTCTAACCTACCCTGAAATATGTATTGTTTCAATAAATTTATATTACTAAAATTCATAATATGCATTGGTATTGAAACAAAAGTTTTTGCATTGTCTTGTTTTTATAATTAGAAAAAATGCGCATCCTATACAAAAAAAAATTGTATTAAACATTTTATTGCAACTTGTGTCGTTTTCACATATATTTAATTTGTTTATTTTTAATGTTCTTTTTTACGATTTGAACCAAAAATACTCATCCTAGCGTAAAGCGGTTCTAAACAAAATTTTTATAACAAAAGTTTATAACGAATTTGTAGATCATTTTTGGTTGAACAACTTTTATTTATTAATTTTTGTTCGTCTCTTGTGTGGTTTTTCCAAAAAATTATTTATGACAAATTTTAATAGCTCTTTTTTGTGTGACAAACTTTCGTCTATTAATTTTTTTCATAGCTTGTGTCGTTTGTCTAAAAATGTAATTCTTTTATTTATAATTTTATTTTCTAAGATTAAAACAAAAACTACGCATCCTATCTAAAAGTGATCAATAATATTTTGAATAATAATCGAATGGGATTTAAAATTGAAAAAAGCACTTAATTATGAATCTATTAATTTGAAATTATTTAAAAATTATAAAGTTACTACCACCTTCAACCTAAAAATTGATTTAAGAGTAATTCAAAGGCAAATTTAAAATCTTGGATACTTCAATATAAAAAAATCGAAAAAACTGGTTCTGAATTTTCTTTTTTATTTTGATAAATAGTAAATACGCATTACGTCAATAAGTAAATTATATCAAAATATTGCGAAATAATTTTTAAATATAATGAATGATTTGAAGAAAATATTTAAAACGTTTAAAAACTGTCCAAAAGCAATAAAAAATGAAGAAAAGTCCAGAAAAATGTCGCCTTTATAACCTTAATAACAAAACACTATTTTCTAAAATACAAAAACATCCATAAAACTCACAATTTTCAATTTATCCAATTCTTGTAGATTACTTTTTTTACTCAGTTTTTAACCTAGAATAACAATCCTGAGTAATAATTAAAAATATGTGGAAAAAGAATTGATTTTCACTGATTTTAAAAAGGGCTCGATGCCTTTTTAAATATTAAAACGTTTAAAAATTATCCAAAAGTAATAAACAATAAAGAAAAGACGAGTGCGAAAGCGCTTTAATAACTTTAATAACCAAAATAATTTTTTGCTACACAAAAACTTCCATAAAACTTTTAATGCGGAATAATAATTTCTAAACAATTTAATTTGAAACATGTAAAGCAAGAATTGAATTTTATTTATTTCAAAAAGGGCTCGATACTTTCTTGAAGAAAATATTTAAAACGTTTAAAAACTATCCGATACTAATAAACAATCAAGAAAAGTCAAGGAAAAGAAGCTTTGATTTTCAACGAGAAGGTTAAATTTTTAGTTAAAAAAAAAATTTTTACCCCAAAAAAGAGTAGCTTTAAGAAAGTAGTTTAACCTTCAATGAAGGAGTTGAAGTGTAAATTTAAAAAGATGAAGTTTTAATAAAAAATATAATAGTTAATATTTCCACAACAAAAAATATTTCAATTTTAAATAAATCACAATATAATTTAACCAAAAAATACGAATTTTCAGCAAAATAGTTGAATGCTCAACCAAAACAGATTAATGTTCCACCTGACAATTGCATTTTTAAGAAAAAATTTGATTTTTTACCAAAAAGACGAATTTTTCAACAAAATGCATACATTTTTAACTAAACAGTGGAATTTTCAACCAAAAATATTTTCGAATTTCCAACCCAAAAATATATATTCAAACACAAAAAATTGAATTTTCGACCAAATAGTTGAATTTTCTAACCAAATTTTGAATTTTGAAGCCAAAAAGACAAATTTTCTAGAAAACAGTTGAATTTTCAAACCAAAAATATCAATTTTCATGAAAAATTGAATTTTAAAGCCATAAAGACAAATCTTCTACAAAATAGTTTAATTTTCAACACAAAAGTATAAATTTTCAACAACAAAAATTGAATTTTCGACCGAATAGTTGAATTTTTTTATCACACTGTATAATTTTAAAGCCAAAAAGACGAATTTTCTACAAAACAGTTGTATATTCAACCCAAAAATATAAATTTTCAACAACAAAAATTGAATTTTTGACCGAATAGTTGAATTTTTTTACCAAATTGTGGAATTTCAAAGCCAAAAAGATGAATTTTCTACAAAATAGTTGAATTTTTAACCCAAAAATATAAATCTTCAACAAAAAAAATTGAATTTTCGACCAAATAGTTTTTTTTACAGCCAAAAAGAC